>OZ005734.1:217344138-217641638 GCA_963930755.1 Eudasyphora cyanicolor | reverse complement strand
GATAACGGTCGCCATTGACGGTTACGTTTTCACCGGCATCATTTTTGAAGAAATATAGACCGATGATTCCGGTACGTCGGATCGGAAATCGGTCAATGGCAAAAAGATAGCTGCTCTTAACGAGAGCTAAAATATTGATCATGGGTGTCAAGGTAGTGAGTCGACTGGAAAGTGCATTTTTTTATTACAAAAAAATTGACTTAGCGCAATTGGAGAAAGATTATTTTGATAATAAAATTGAATAATTTGTAAACGTAAACGAAAGCTTAACAGAAATAACAGACAGCATGACACGACACACACGTGATCTGTCAAAAAGAGGCTATTGAAAAAAGTATTTCTACTTAGATCACCCTATAGAACGTCGATAATCCTACAGGAGTTACATTTACATTCTTTAACCAAATACGACAATTTTGTAAGATGTATCTTCTATAGCACAAAGAAGAACATTCAGAGGGGACCCTTTATATGAAATCTATGAAGAAACTTGAACTGATATGACACATTTTGAATTGGAATCGATATCAAACTGAAAAAGGCGCCTGAACTGATTTTGAAAAATATTGAAAACGTCGGTTTATATCTGCGAGTACAAATATATATGAACATACAGTTGATTCTGAGTCGATCGATACAACATGGAAAAACAATATTTTCTCCTTTTTAGCGTTGCAAACAAATGCACACAATTATAATACGCTGGAGCACCATGTAAAGTAGGTTACAATAAACTTGCATTATAAATGAGAAAATCCGAACATAATTTTTAGTCATTTTAACTGACCTGCCTTAACATACATATTATCGGTATACGAAATAAACTGATCAAGTCAATTTAGAGAAATATTGTTATTTAAATTTAAAACCAATACATCACTTTCTACTTTTCCATTAAACTGTGAGAATTTGAATTGTAAATTTTGATAACTGACTATTTTTTTGGTGCATTTTATTTTGTTACCCAGCTTTCTTTTTTGCTTTTGGCCGAACATCATGTGACATCATATTCCTATGAACTGCACTATTCTATTCCATGTTTAGTCAACAAATTGTTTCTAAATATTAATTGCTTAATAAAATTTTATTCGCAACGGTCAATGCACAGCTGTAGCTGCAAAATTATTGCCAATAAAATTGCAAAAACTAGAGAATCCATCGATATAATGGAAAACACATAGGGACAGCACAGTACGTAGTATTATTTTATTTAAATTGATACAAAAATTTAATAAATAAACAACCGCAGCAAACACATAACATGTCTAAGGGTGCATTTTCCGTTGGGGACCCAAAATATAGATTGATACCGTAAAATAAGTAGTTTTGTTGTACAGATGACGCTTATAGCACCTAACTGGTTAAGAATAAGCCTTACTTAGTTACTAGTGTAAGAAATATCTTTATACCGATTTTCGTAAAAATCCGGTATGCTTCTGAAATAGTAAGACTTCATAAAAAAAGCAAGGTCTGGATTGTAAGGGTTAATTCGTTAATTCGTGCAAAAAAGTTACTTTGCGGTGTCCATCAAAACTCAATGATGGATCATCTGAAAACAAAAAACCAAAATGATTTCGATAATCGTTTTCCTCAGATAACGCTTGGAGGGTTTTCCGAAATTTTTACTTTAAAATTTTTAGGAACACAACGTTACAAACGTTACTTTCAGCGGAATTTTACAAATGAAGGCACGTTTGTAAGATCGTAAACTGTAATTTCAAGTACATATATTAATAATAATATTATTTAAAGTTTTTAAATGCATCGTTTGCATTTGCAACTTTATTTTGCATCCTGCACATCAATGACACCAACTTCAAAAATTCTGAGAAAAATATAGTCATGTAGACCCATTTGACCTAAACTAGCCCTAATACATTTCAAGATGTATACAGCCTAATTCTGATTTAAAACAATATTTACTAAAAAAATGCGAACGATTTTCCTTTATAAACTATAAAAAATATTGAATTCACAAAATAGACAGAATCGTTGCAATAACCGTACGGGAAATTGGACCGCTATAATACACGTCACATGATAGGTCCTTTAAGGATAGTGACCGGTCCTCAGACTACCCCCTTTATATGGAAAGAACCGGTAATTATACACTACACCACACTGTGGTACAGGGTATTATAACTTTGTGCATTTGTTTGTAACACCTAAAAGGAGAAGAAATAGACCCATCGTTTATTATATCGATCGACATAGAATCACTTTCTGAGTTGATTTAGCTATGTCCGTCTGTCCGTCTGTCTGTCCGTCTGTGCATGTATTCTTGTAATCTTTTTTTTGGCCCAAGGACGATCCCTATTGAATTTGGAAGAAATCGGTTCAGATTTAGATATAGCCCCCATATATATGTTACCCTCGATTTGACATGTAAGCGCTGTAGAGACTGTATTTTATATCCGATCAGTATGAAATTCGACAGAAGGAGGTATTTATACACTGTGGTACAGGGTATTATAACTTTGTGCATTTGTTTGTAACACCCAAAAGGAGAAGAAATAGACCCATCGTTTATTATACCGATCGACTTAGAATCACTTTCTGAGTTGATTTAGCTATGTCCGTCTGTCTGTCTGTCCGTCTGTCTGTCCGGCTGTGCATGTATTCTTGTAATCAAAGTACAGGTCGCAATTATGGTCCGATCTCGACGAAACTTTACACATATCTTTTTTTAGCCCAAGGACGATCCCTATTGAATTTGGAAGAAATCGGTTCAGATTTAGATATAGCCCCCATATATACGTTACCCCCGATTTGACATGTAAACGCTGTAAAAATGTTATTTTATATCCGATCAGTGCGAAATTCGGCAAAGAGAGGTTTCTTATTATATGAAGGAATACTGCTAAATTCGGAGAAAATCGGTTTAGATTTAAATATAGCCCCCGTATATACGTTACCCCCGATTTGACATGTAAGCGCTGTAAAAACTGTATTTTATATCCGATCAGTACGAAATTCGGCAGAAAGAGGTTTCTTATTACATGAAGGAATACTGCCAAATTCGGAGAAAATCGGTTCGGATTTAGATATAGCCCCCATATATATGTTACTCCCGATTACACATGTAAGCGCTGTAAAAAATGTATTTTATATCCGATCAGTATGAAATTCGGCAGAAAAAGGTTTCTTATTATATGAATGAACACTGTTTAATTTGGAAGAAATCGCTTCAGATTTAGATATAGCCCCCATATATACGTTACCCCCGATTTGACATGTAAGCGCTGTAGAAATTGTATTTTATATCCGATCAGTGCAAAATTCGGCAGAAAGAGGTTTCTTATTACTCGAAAGAATACTGCCAAATTCAGAGTTCAGAGTTAGATATAACTCCCATATATATGTTACCCCCGATTTGACACGTAAGCGCTGTAGAGACTGTATTTTATATCCGATCAGTATGAAATTCGACAGAAGGAGGTATTTATACCCTACACCACACTGTGGTACAGGGTATTATAACTTTGTGCATTTGTTTGTAACACCCAAAAGGAGAAGAAATAGACCCATCGTTTATTATACCGATCGACTTAGAATCACTTTCTGAGTTGATTTAGCTATGTCCGTCTGTCTGTCCGTCTGTCTGTCCGTCTGTGCATGTATTCTTGTAATCAAAGTACAGGTCGCAATTATGGTCCGATCTCGACGAAACTTTACACATATCTTTTTTTTGGCCCAAGGACGATCCCTATAGAGTTTGGAAGAAATCGGTTCAGATTTAGATATAGCCCCCATATATATGTTAGCCCCGATTTGACATGTAAGCGTTGTAAAAACTTTATTTTATATCCGATCAGTACGAAATTCGGCAGAAAGAGGTTTCTTATTACATGAAGGAATACTGCCAAATTCGGAGAAAATCGGTTCGGATTTAGATATAGCCCCCATATATATGTTACCCCCGATTTCACATGTAAGCGCTGTAAAAACTGTATTTTATATCCGATCAGTATGAAATCCGGCAGAAAAGGGTTTCTTATTATATGAATGAACACTGTTAAATTTGGAAGAAATCGGTTCAGATTTAAATATAGCCCCCATATATTCGTTACCCCCGATTTGACATGTAAGCGCTGTAGAAATTGTATTTTATATCCGATCATTGCAAAATTCGGCAGAAAGAGGTTTCTTATTACTCGAAAGAATACTGCCAAATTCGGAGAAAATCGGTTCAGAGTTAGATACAACTCCCATGTATATGTTACCCCCGATTTGACATGTGAGCGCTGTAAAGACTGTATTTTATATCCGATCAGTACGAAATTCGACAGAAGGAGGTATTTTTACATGAATTAGTATTCAGGGAAGATCGGTTCAGATTTATATTAAAGCACCATATATATGTTCCTCCTGATTTGGTATCAAACCGATATAGAAGTTGTATTTTACTTCCGATCATGAAAATTTTCCAGAAGGATGTTTCTCAATTTAGGAACGAATATTGCTTAATTTAGCGATTATCGTTTCAGAATTACATAATATGTTTCTACCCATTTAACAATTATTCCAAATTATTATGGCAATGACCCTTATCGCATTGTTAGGGAGGTGTAGGGTATTATATAGTCGGCCCGCCCGACTTTCTGTCATTCCTTACTGGTTTTAACATGGCTTTGTCATTGGAGGTGACGAATTGACACCCTGTGATGTGTCATGGTACTGATACACAGTAATACGTCCAGTACCTACCACTAAAGTATCAGTAATATGATAAATCCCATTTTAACGTGTCGCACAATATGTCACAATTGAATCCGTCAACTAATAAGCCCCCACTCAAAAAAATGTATTTCCTAAATTTTAGTAAAATCCATACTCCAATTTAGTTCAATGTTTTTATTCATATTGAGTTAATTTTTTCTTAACACTGGGAAATTTTATTTAGTACTACCAAATTTTATTTTTTTGGGGGATATGCGAAATGGTTCGTTAACTAAAAATGAAGACATATTTTTACTAAAACAATATTTCTTGAAAAAAGTTCGAATATTCATATATTTATCAAATTTAAACATATGCGGTGGACACCCAACATAGACATAAGGAAATTATGAACTAATAATGGAAAGCATGATTTTTAGGAAATTTTAACTAAATATAATCATGAATCCTTATTTCGAGTCCATGAATTTGAACTCAAAATTAGGAAAACATAATAAAATCAAGGAAAAATTAACTATTTTCGGACTATGTTGTAGTCCTAAAAACACAAAAAATGCTTTTCTTTTTCGTTCCGCAATTTTTATTTTTTCGCAAATCGTTACTTGCAGAAATTAAATTTATGCAGCAACGTTAAAAATGTTACGCCCGGGACGAGAGTCGAACCGACAACCTTATCATAGTGAGCCAGACACACTATATATCGAGCTACGAAACTCTTTTAGGATTGATATGAAAATGTCATTCATAATAAAATTTCTTCGTCGCCTATAAATATAGTATATGGCAACTCTATTTATCATTCAATGATGGCAATCCTTTTATCAAATTTAAGTGTACATAAAAATACATTGTTTCGAAAATTTTGGGATATATAATTGTATTTAAAAACAAATTTTTCATAAAAATTTAAGTGTCTACGTAGCTCAGTTGGTAAACATGTGGTTCATAAAACGGAAGGTTCTGGGATCGAATCGCATTCGGAGGTAAAATTTTATATATAGATAATGTTTAATAAAATAAATTTCAATTCCTAAAATAAAGCAGAAGAGAGAGAAATCCAAAGAGGAAGTGGTAAGAGAGAGATTCCAACATATAAATGGAAAGTGATGATATAGGACCAAAAATCGCAAAAAAAATCATGGACTAAAAAGTTTAAGAAAAATTTTAATTTTTCTTTTCTTTTTGCATATTTAATTAAATTTTCCTAAATTTGTGTAAAAATTTACTTGCAATAAGGACAAAAGTATGCTGAATTTGCATAATTTCAAGTCCGAATTTGCTAGCATTGAGTTAATTTTCCCTATTTTAATTTCAATAGTTACTTAAAGGAAGTACGAGTTAACTAGAAATAAGTTAAAAATATTTCATAATTGTGAGGAAATGTATGAACTTGATATAAGGAAAAATAGCTTTAGCGAAATACGAAGTTCAATATTCCTACAGTTAAGTTCATTTTAACTTGCTCTAGGGTTCACTTTTTTTTGAGTGCCTATTGAACCCAAACAGAATATATTCCAATTAAACCTATCGCCGAAGGTGTCAAAATTTAACCCATTATACAAACCATTCTGCCTTTATTTATAATAATTTTGGAAGGTTTATATAAATTATTAAACATTGTAAATTAATTCTATAAACCTCCATAAATATTTACAAAATGTTTACACCGGTGTTAATGAGATTTTTTTACTTTTTACTTTGAACAAAACATTAATTCAGAGAAGTTTTTTAAAAGTACAATATTACAGAGAAAAAATCAAAAATTTCAATTGTAGGAAAATAAAAATTACTTCATATTAATCAAAGTATTGTAAAGGACATCGGGATATAAATTCAGTCAATCGCCATCATTGAATTCATTGTCGTGAATTTCTAAGTTACCACTTTTGTTCTGTAGTAACTTTTTTAAATGACGTTTCTTGCTTAAAAATATCGCCTTGTTTAAAAATATATTGTTTGCAACATCTTGTACATCAGGGTTTGCACCTACAGCTTCTGGAAATATTAAATGTTGAAAATATATTAGATAATTTATTCCAAATTTATGTTTTATGAAACATACGAAGATTCCTTTTAGTGAGTTATAAAAAAATGTTAAATCCTTCAATCTCTTTTTCACATGGGTACCATCGATATTGTATTTGTAAATAATTTCGTCAGATAGAAGCAGGGAGATATTTTTTCCAAAATTGTTTCGGATTAAGTGCTTAAATGCGGTGACCTAAGAAAAATAGGAGTTGTCCGTATTACAATGGAAATTCTATTTTAAATTCAATTTTTATGATTACAAACTACTATACTTACATGTACGTCTTTATTATCTTTGTTTGAATTCTGAAATGTTCTCAGGTTTCTTTTTACCAAGATAGATACCAATTGGAATTACGGGTATGTTTGAAGCGTTTACTATTCTAAGCAAAATTGGCCACAGTTGTGTCCGAGAGCTTTTAAAAAGAGGCAGTCCATCAATATTAATATCCAGTACAATTTCTTGCCTATTTGAAATAAAAACATGTAGTGATTTCAGTTGCATCAATATGCCTATGTGTGTGTAAACGCCTGGTGAAACATCTGATGTGAAAATTTCACTATCGTTTGGAACCTATGTTTTTAGACTGAGAGGAACATTTAAATTTTCACTTCTAAGTAGAGCTAGTAAATCTTTGGTAGTCTTTCGGGACGGTCGGTTCCTCGTATACCAATGCTTTAGTTTTTCAGTTAAAATATTTCGAACTGGCGTGGGAGGAACGATTTCCCCAACAGTTAAATCGGCATTTATTTCTGCGTCACTAGTCTCACGAAGGCTCATAAAACCATTTTCATTGTTTGAAACCGAAAAATCATTTTGCGAATCGAAACACTGCGGTTCTTCCTCATTTACGGATGTGTTTATGCTTCCTACATATTCTTCCGTTTGTTTTTTTATTAATCTTTTAATGTTGCGCTTACTTGAACCTCTTTTAAAAATTTTTCATTGATCATGACAAATTTATATTTCTTTATTAATAGATTAATATTTAAACGCACACACACGCAATACTCACCTCTATTTTGATTGATTTTTTCACAATAAGTGGTTATATTTTCAATTTTTCTTCACTTCAATACACAAACTATTTCCAAGAAATTAATTTATTTCTTTTGACATGACATATCAAAGCTGTTTTGAACATATTCAACGGCGCTATATAGTGAGTTATACAACGGCCAGCTAGCCGCCGCTTATATTGTAAACAATGTTTACAAGACAATATATAGGTTTTATTTTTGTTGTTTGTTCTTTTTCAAAACGAAAATCTGTCAATCCTAAAATATAAACGTATAACGTTTATTCGTGCAAAAAAGACACTTTTTGTGATTTTTTTGTGACGACACAGTTAAATAAATTAATAATTATAGTGGAACTTTCGTAGTATATTGTGTAAAAATTTCATGAAGAAATATCACACAATTTTTAGGAATACTTTGAAGTCAAAAACCTGATTTTTGCAACAAAAAAATCTGCTATTTTGTTATTGTAAAATACCAAATATTAACAAATTTGAAAAAGTCTTTCAAGCGTTACCCCGTAAATTATGTACAGAAATAGCGTTCAAAATTTCAAAACGATCAGTGCAGTAGTTTTGAAGATGTGATGGACAGCGACACCCACTGTGCGACGTCGGTTGTGGGAAAAACGCTTTAACGTTTTTCTGATGTACTGAGTCACGCTGGAGGCGCGGTTGCTTAGTAGACAGCTGTATCTTCGTTAGTTTTGCTCCGATTCATCTCAAATTTTCACCATTCAAAAGATTTTACAAACGTTACTCCTCCCCCCACTTAAAGTTTGAGTTAGGAGTGACTATTGCAGCCTTCAGGAATAATTGCTGCTACATTTGCCGCCACTCCTAATACTAATATATCCAAATGGGTACTGATTGGTGATATGTCCCGATTTTACCAGTCCTGTGATCGGTACGTTCAGGTTAATTGACACTGCTTTTCCCGTAGGGAAATAACAGTTTACATTTCTGACATTTATAAGTAAAAATGCTATTATATAGAAACTAAAGAAAACACCCTATTAAAATTTACAGGATCAGCTCAGATTAAATATATGCCTATATATATTTTTTATATATGTATATGTTGGTGTTTTCTTGGTTTAGTGAGCAAATTATACCTCACAAGGAAAAATATATAACGATATATGTAAATATTGGCGAATTTTCGCATTTATCTAGGATGTCCTAGTCAAGACATTTAGAAGAGTTCTAATTTGTATTAATCAACAAACGCGTTTTTAAAATATAACAAATGCAATATTCGCATCTCAGGAATGTTATATTAAATATTTATTTAAAAAAGAACTGGGCTGAACACCATCTTTAAGTTTTCAGCGTTTGTTTAGAATTTATGGGCTACATAACTATATTTTTCACAGAATCTTAAATTGGTGTCATTGATGTGTAAAATGCAGATGCATCGGCATTTAAAATGTTAAGGACGCGAAAATTAATTCCTGCTATATAAGGAACAACTAATGCCTTTAAAATGAACCCTTATTTGTAACAATCCGTCCAAGCGTTCCGAAAATTCTTAACTCGAAACGTACGCCTTTTGAGAACATTTTCCTATTTTCTCAGATTTCAGAAAATTTTCCTATTTTCTCAGATTTCAGATGCTAATAAAATCTTGAAAAAATGTCTGTATTTTTTTCGCCAACTATAAAATATTTTATTTTAAGCTATTTGGATTGATATCGAATGAACGATATATACGAGTAAGTCTAGAAAAAAAGAAGCCAAATATGATTAAGGCGTTTATATGATTGCAATTATAAATATTTATTGATATACAGTCATAGATATGAACAGACGGGCTCACATTTGGTAGGTTTAGGTTTAGGTTAGGGTGCTCCCTAGTGATACCACGGGCTCGAATGCTCCTTTTCGAAACCAATGCGTTTGGAAATCAATGTTATCAATAGTACGAATATCGGTACCGGGAAGATCTGTCAGGCTTCCTAGAAAGGCCGACCCCACTATATCCAGACTTTATTTACTTAATGAAGGAAAGTAGCGAAGCAGGTTCTCAATGCTTTCAACTTCTTCCTCACCACCACAGCTCCTGCAGAAGTCACTGGAATCAATATCTAACCTTATGGCGTGTTTGCTGAACAGGCAGTGTCCCGTCAGAACTGATAATAAAGCTAACAGTTTTTTCCTCTCTAGTTCGAGGCGACATTTTGACCTTCTAAGGTCATATCTTTGCCAGATTTGTCTAGCTACCCTCTTGGTAGAGCCAAAGCTTGTGGTGCACCTATACGAGTATATGCAATTTCTTTGCGAATTTGTAATGTCGTCCCTTTCCTAGAAAGTACATCAGCATTGCAGTTCACCAGAATATCCCTATGCCCAGGTATTCATTTGAGGTGTATGTTATACTTCTCAGCCTTCTCGTTAAGAAATCTGTGGCAGTCGAGAGAGAATTGATGGCAGCCTGACTGTCTGAAACAACTCCACAACGTGTCGTGATTTATTGGTACGGTTGACCAAAAATGGAAGGAGTAGATGTAGATTATTGTAATTTTGACAAGAAGTTTTTATAAGCAAAATAAGGGAAAAGCAAAATTTAGACCAAAGGACACGCCTACCTATCCGATATCCTGAAATGCAAAAATGCAATATTTTCTAAAACTGCACATAGAATTCGACCAGCTTTTGCTTAGACCTTCGGTATATTGTATCCACATGGATACACTCTTTTTGGTGGGCATCTTACGATCTCAGAAATAATATTAATTTTAATTGATTAAGTTTTGCCAAGGTCTTAGGAATCATTTACATTAAAAATATTTTTATATTTTTAAAAAAACTGAGAGAAATATAGCGTTTTTAAAAAAAGTTTTTTTTTGTCTGAAAATAGGCATTTGTATTTTACAAATTAGTTTTAAAACAGTAAAGAATTTTTAATTCCAATTTTTAATTCCACACATTATATTAAACACCTCTTAGGAATAAGCCTTGACGTGGCGGGGAAGCTAAGTACTTTCGTAAAAGAAAGGAAACTAATTATTCCAACTATTCAAAAATAAATTCTTAATGTACATTGCCGAGGTGGTGTAGGGTATTATATAGTCGGCCCGCCCGATTTTAACCTTTCCTTACTGGTTTGATATGTTTGAAACGAAAAAAAATATATTTGGAACACAAATTTTTAAATATTATATATTTTCTAGCAAATACGTTTTATTTGTAAATCGATAATATATATTTGGAACACATATATTAATATATTACAACAAAATATATTTGCAAACTAAATTTCTCAAATAAAATGTGTGTTTAAGTACAAATAAAATTATTGTTTGGGAATTTCTCCAAATATATTTTATTTAAAAAATATCAAAACTTTTGCTGACCTTTTTGGAATTTCAGTTTAAATTTTTCCTTGGTTTCGATTTGTACCTCCCAGTTATGATACCATGTGCAGCATTAACTTCTATTCTAAATATTTTTTTTTTTAATTTTCTGAGTATTCCAAGCCATCATTAGTTGGCAATCCTCCAGGTTATTTATTTTGATCCAAGATTATACGATTTCAATTATTATTATTTTACCAACATTAACAATTTCTAAAAAATTTACTTTGAATTACTGAAAACTTTAACAAAAATTTTGTATTTTCTGAATATTTAAATGCAAATAAAAAGTTTTTTTTCGGAAATAATAGTCCCAAATAAAACTTTATTGGGTTGTAAACAAAGATTTGTTTAGAACAACATCTTCCCAAATATATAATTATTGTGTGTACCAAATATTATATGTTTAGAGTGTACTCTAAACATATGTACGTTTCAAGCCGAATATGTTTAGGAAATATATACTACAGATTGGTAGTATTGGTTATCCGCTTTTGGAAATATATTGGACAATTGATACCATAATGCCGTCATTCCCATAAATATGTCAAGGCAAAGTTCACAACATATTCATCGCAAAGCGATAAGTTGTACAAAATACGTTCGCTTAAAAATATGTTTACACAAAAATCGTACACCCTTCCAAAAGATGAAAATATTTGTGTGGATGAGATGATGGTACATTTTAAACGCAGAATTACATTGAAGCAATATATGCCGAAGAAAACCATCAAATGGCGAATGAAAATATTTTGTTTATGCAGCTCAAAAGGCATTATTTACGATTTTGAAATTTCCTTAATCGTATCAGTGAATTAAGTCCAAATGACAATTTCCTATTTAGAATTATTCCTATATATTTTGCTCATTCATAAAGACACGCTTTGTTTCATTTATCCGAGTATTCTTCACAGTAAGAAAAACCAATTCTTTCTTGTTTGGGTTAATGCCCAAAGCGCTGCTTCTGGTCCCTCTATTCAGAACTATCTGTGGGGTGTCTCTGAGGACGCTGAGTAATTGTCCAGTTACAGCTACTGCCACGTTATCCACATATTCCACGATTTTTCAGCCAAAACTTTCTAGACTAAAAGTAAAAAATCCCATTTTTGGGGATTTTTGATGTATTTTTTGGGAATTGAGGGTTTTTCCATTGGAAATTTCCACATGTTGCGTTTGATTATTATTTCTAATATCAAAATAAAGAACTTAAACAAAAAATTCATCAAAATATATAAATTTTTAAGAATTTTATGCTGTATTTGCGTTTCTGTCTATATGCAAAATATTTATTTTAATTATACTCTACACCACACTGTGGTACAGGGTATTATAACTTTGTGCATTTGTTTGTTACACTCAAAAGGAGCCGAAATAGACCCCCCGTTTATTATACCGATCGACTCAGAATCATTTTCTGAGTTGATTTAGCTATGTCCGTCGTCTGTCTGTCTGTGCATGTATTCATGTAATCAAAGTACAGGTCGGAATTATGGTCCGATCTCGACGAAACTTTACACATATTTTTTTTTTGGCCCGAGGACGATCCCTTTTGAATTTGGCTAAAATCGGTTCGGATTTAGATATAGCCCCATGTACCCTCGTATATATTACCCCCGATTTGATATGTAAGCGCTGTAAAAATTTTATTTTATATCCGATCAGTGCGAAATTCTGCAAACAGAGGAATACTACATGAAGGAATACTGCCAAATAAGGAGAAAATCGGTTCAGAATTAGATATAACAAGTATTGGTCGCAACTTTTTTTGTGGTATTTTGTGATACTCTACATTTGTGTACTCAATCTTTTTAAATAACCCATAAAATCACTGAACCGAATAAACAATTCATCTTCGATATCTGTGTTGCAAATCCAAATAACTCATAAACTAGCCCTCCTGTAATCCTTATTTAAATTTTCTACCCCTTTTTTGGCGGGGGGAGGTAATATTATTCATACGAGTTCATAAATAAATGTGAAATGTTTAAAAATACTTTTTTCGGGTTAATGGTTATTCAAACTTGACTAAATGAATACGGCTTGTTTAACATTTTATAGAGAGCAAAAAATAAAAACATTAATCCAGAAAAACAATTTTTTAACTTATTTATTCAGCTCGAAAATGAATTCAGAACTAAACTCGTTAAAGCCCACAAAGCATTAAAAACAACTCATAAAAAGTGTCCTTCAATCGCTACGGATGAATGAATGAATAAAAAGCGCAAAATCTATAATTCTTTAGCCACCATAACAAACGAGCATGGTTTATGATGAAATATTATGTTTAATAAATTGTTTTTTATTGATAAGTAAATTACAAACAAACACAGAGTTTCATTGCTGTGCAATCACTTCAGCGAAACAAAAAAAGAACACCGTTACCATAAATTACACACATGTATTGATTGTTTTGTCCCCTATATATGCACTCGTATATAGAATATGGAATACTATGTTAAATTTTGTGTATACATATAAAACATTTTATATTCATATTAATATTTATATATATAAATTTCAGTTGACAGAAGTGATAAATTAAATCCCATTTATCACAGTCACTAGTTCCTGCAACTATACCGTTTCTGTGTTTAATTTTAAAGTTGCATGGAAAAAACGAATTAACATTAAATCAAAAAATACCGCGAGTATGAGCCATTTCGAGCCATAAATGCAGAAGCTTTTAATAACTATGTAGACTAAAGAGCACGACTATCAGATCCTATTGACGGTAAGAGTGATCATGTCGATAATACAAATATACCGCGCGAAAATAACATCAATCCGTTCAGAGGTCCGGAAATAACGCGAGCCCAAATCAAATTCCTAAAATTTCATAGAAATCAAGTAAGGAAAAGCTAAACTCGGGTGGATACGACTACAATATTTATATATACACCACTCCGTTGGTAAAGAACAAAAATCCCAAAAAATTGCTGTTCCTGTTTTTGAAAGCTAGCATCTTAACGAAGAAAACAATGCCTCTTTGGAGAAAATCTATGGATAAATGTAGAAATAAGAGAATTTCAACATAATCCAGATTTTATATATATTGTATATATCAGTTGCTGTGCGCCGAACGTGTAATACATCGAAGGAGTCACGTAAGAGACCCCAAGAATATTTGTCGGAAATTCGTTTTGTTCCATTTTATGACATTTGAGCAATGTCCGTCAGCTTGTCCGTCTGTCTGTCTGGAATAACCGATTGACTTAAAATTTGGTACGTGTTAATATTTATTTTGCTATCTCAGGCTAAGATCGATTCGGTTTCAAATCAATTAATTAACATTTTGAGGAAAAATATAGGAGAAAACCTCTTAAAATTCGGAAATATTTTTTTAAATAAGAATATGTTAATGTCATTTTCAAGTTACAGTTCATGTAAATTTCTTAATAACCTATAGTTAGATGAGCAATTTTTCCTCTCAAAACTTTCAGTTATCTTGATAATGAAATCTGAAACCATTTCCTCGTTAAATCGTTGGTGTAAGCGGAGGGTGGAGTATCGTTTATGTAGGCAATATATTGATTTCAGGTTCTTATTCTGGACTACTTGGAAGCGCTTTAGATATGTGTTGGCACATCTAGATGACCAGACTTGGTAACCATAAGCCATTGTTGGGCGCAAAAATTATAGCTTGTGTCTTCAGATCATTAACTTTTTGTTTCCATTTATCGAAATATTTTACCACGTGCAACAATAATTTTGTCAATCTTTATACCCTACACCACACTGTGGTACAGGGTATTATGACTTTGTGCATTTGTTTGTAACACCTAAAAGGAGAAGAGATAGACCCATTGTTTATTATACCGATCGACTCAGAATCACTTTCTGAGTCGATTTATGTATTCTTGTAATCAAAGTGCAGGTCGTATTTATGGTCCGATTGTGATGAAATTTAGCATAGTGCTCTTTTTTGGCCCAAGGACGATCCCTATTGAAATTGGTTAAAATCGGTTCAGATTTGGATATAGTCCCCATAGCGCTGTAGGAACTGTATTTTATATCAGATCAGTACGAAATTTGGCAGAGAGAGTTCTCTTATTACATGAATAAACACTGCCAAATTCGGGAAAAATCGGTTCAGATTTAGATATAGTCCCCACATATATGTTTCACCCGATTTGACATGAAAGCGCTGTAGAAACCGTATTTTACATCCGACCTGTACGAAATTCGGCAGAGAAAGTTCTCTTATTACATGAAAAAACACTGCGCAATTCGGAGGAAATCGGTTCAGATTTAGATATAGCCCCCATATATATGTTCTACCAGATTTAACATTTAAGCGCTGTAGAAATCGTGTTTTATATCCGATCAGTACGAAATTTAACAGAGAGAGTTTTCTTATTACATGTATGAACACTGCCAAATTCGGGGAAAATCGGTTCAGATTTAAACATAGTCCCAATATATATGTTACGCCCGATTTGACATGTAAGCACTGTAGAAACCGTGTTTTATATCCGATCAGTACGAAAATCGGCAGAGAGAGTTTGCTTATTACATGTATGAACACTGCCAAATTCTTATCGCAATGTCCATTTTCGCATTGGTAGGTAGGTGTAGGGTATTATATAGTCGGCCCCGCCCGACTTTCTGTCTTTCCTTACTGGTTTTATAATGGAATTCGATACTTTACCACTCGTTATTATTGCAGTGTCATCGGCATAAAATGCTACCGTTTCATTTTGTAGAACTTCGAAGTCTAATGTGTATATCTAGAATAAAATAACGGAGATAGTACTGAACCCTGAGGTACGCCAGCTGGTATATTTCTTGGAGAATTGAATCGAAAGCTTTTTCAATATGGAGAACAACTTTTGCGTTGTCTCTTATTACCTGTGACTATGTTCACAATTCTTTTCACTTGATGTATAGTCGAATGTTCCTTACGGAGGCCAAACTGTTCTTTTTATACCCTACACCTGTGGTACTGGGTATTATAAGTTTGTTTCACGGCAGATGTTTGTAACACCTGAAAATAACACAGCTAGACCCACCTTAAAGTATACCGATCGACTCAGAATCACTAGTTGAGTCGATTTAACCATGTCTGTCCGTCCGTCTGTCCATGTAAAGTTGTTCGTCGACCACAGGTCGCAATTTCACTCCGATCGTTCTGATTTTGCAGTTTAGAGTATTTCGCAGCTGTAAAGATCCCTATTGAATTTGGTTGAAATCGGTTCAGATTTAGTTATAGCTCCCATATATATCTTTCGTTCGATTTGGCCCTTTATTCCTATAGAAGCTGTAGTTTACACCTAATCGTTTTGATATTTCGAATTGCCGAATTGGAAGAAAATCGGTTAAGATTTAGCTATTGCTCCCATATATATGTTTCATCCGATTTGGCTCTTTAGTCCTGTAGAAGCTGTATTTTACATCCAATCGTTTTTATACCCTACACCACACTGTGGTGCAGGGTATTATAAGATTGTTTCATGGCAGATGTTTGTAACACCTGAAAATACTATAGCTAGCAATACTATAGCACTGCTTATTCCCAATATACCGTATACCCACCTTAAAGTATTATTTAAGTATAAAATGTCCCAAAAGTAAATTTATGCAAACAATTTATATATGAATTACAAAATTTATAATTCAGAGTTATTCAATATTACGAGAGTGGTTTAGGGTATTATATAGTCGGTCCCGCCCGACTTTAGCCTTTCTACTGGTTTTAAAATTGAATTACTTTCAGTAAACTCATTTAGCCTATTCAAAATAATTTGTTCAAAGACCTTGTCGATGCAGTTTAACATACTTATGGGACGGTAGCTTTTCGCGTTCTTTGCATCCTCTCCGTTTTTCTTTGGTTTTTTGAATTGACGGGGAAAATAACCATTTCTAAAACACCAGTTGAAGATTTTACTAAGGACAGTAAACAAACATTTCTGCATTTTCTTCAGTATTACCGCCTTAATTCCATCTAAACCAGGAGCCTTTGAGTTTTTCAAATTTTTAACATGCCATTTAATTTCTTCCAAAGTTAGATGTATGTAATCTTCAATTTCAGATATAACTTGTCTTCTAAGCCATTCGTTGTGTCGCACAACCTTTTTTTCATGTAAACACATTGCTTTTGTGGTAATTTTGTGGGCGTTTTGAAATACCTCTGCAATTATGTTGGCTTTATCCAAATTACTGTGAACTTCAATCCCATCTGTTGTTAGAGTTCCAACTCTAGCTTAAACACCTCGAATGGCTTTTGCCAGCAACCAAAATTTGCTTTTTCCAGTTGCAAACATCGCCAAAATGTATTCCAACTGGTGTTTCTGTCATTCTTTATGTGATATTCAATCAGCTGATCCAGTTGCTTTAGAATAGCAATAAGAGTATTTCCCTCAGGGATATCGACAGATCTTTGCAGCTTACGTTGGAATCTATAACGTTGTCCAATTAAGTAGATAGTAAGGTGAGATAGCCTTTTTTGCCAAGGATTGCGCTCTGTACCAGCTGTGTTGTTATGAAGACAGTTCCAATTTGTATGATGTGCATTGAAATCAACCCAAATTTGTATGAAAAAAATTATGTGTCATACAACAACAACTTTTTGGGGTCTAATTTCGTATTTTACTGCCTTTGAGACTCATTTTCATCAATGGATTTAAAACGGGAGCATCTACGCTTTAAGCTTTAGTCCGCGTAGCCAACTTGGGATCTTATTCATAGGAGAAAGACAGAAAAATTGGGCCGAAGGCCTACCACTCGAAAGATAGTTGTTTTAGAAAAATTAGTTTGCAGTTTGACAAAGAAACAACTTTAAGTTTTGTGGGGTGCATTTTTTTATGTATTCTTGATAGGGGCTTAATTTCCTAATAATTTTTCGTAACAAAAATAGGCCGCAATTTTGGGTTCACCTTCATTTTCAATTTGGGATGCATTTTTCTGTGGCCCATTTTCCGTCCGCTATCTTAAAAACTATTGGGTTACAATAAAAGCTCGTAGAAACTAACTGGAAGTGAGGCTGCTGTACCGCATATATATTTATATCTAGGAAATACATATATGTGGAAGCTACATATATCTAAACCATTGGCAAAAAATGGAATTAACTCGTGAAAAGGTGCATCGATGAACTTAAATCTTTGTATGGCGATAAAGCACCATCCTATAGAACTGTGAAAAACTGTTTTAATGAATTCAAAGACGAAGGTCGTTCAAAAACGGCCGTTGTTCCAGAGAACATTGTGGCGTGCTTGAACTGATAATGCAAGATCGTCATGTGACATACCGTGAGATAGAGGCATCCTTGGGCATTTCTTCCACCAGCATACATTCGATATTGCATGAACCCTGGCCGTAAAAAAGGTTTGTTCTCGTTGGATCCCGCAAAATTTGCAATCGCTCAAAAAAGGCTTGATTGGTGCAAAGAAATTTTGAAAAATTACGATCGCGATGCTTCAAAAGACGTTTATAAGATCGTCACAGGTGACAAAACAGCAATCGACCGTGTGGGTCTTCGAAGACGAGCCAAATCCAACGAAAGTTGTTCGTGGAAGAAGCACTTCGAAGCAAATGATCGCGTTTTTTTCGGTATAACCGGACATGTGGCCACAGTGCCTTTAGTGGGACGTATGGCGGTCAATTATGAGTGATACACAACTATCTGTTTGCCAACAGTGTTCGAAGAAATACATAAGGAAAAACTAAAAGAGATGACGGATAATTTTGCATCACGACAATGTGAGCTCTCACACATCAGTTGAAACAATGGGCTATTTGAGCACTCAAGATGTCGAATTGATCGGTCATCCGTCGTACAGGCCTGATTTGAAACCCAACGACTTCTTCTTATTCGCTCACATCAAGATAAAGCTGCTTGTTCAACATTTTTCGACGCCCGAAGCAGCTGTTAAAGCGTTCAAAAACCATATTTTGGAGGTGAATTTTCTCACACACTGTAAACAAAACAATTCGCGCTCAAATGACATAGCGTTCTGAGTGAAGTTATGCTAAAAAATGTCATACTTTTCACTGGAAGTTCCAGTTCTCATCTGGTAATACTAGTATTTCCAGGAACCGAAAGATAAATAGCAACCCTCGTATGTGGTGTAGTTTGTAAAATGATATGGAACATTCCTATGACTATTTTGAAATACATATTCAGTTTGATATGAAAAATTGCGAACGCCATATAAGATTTTCTCCCACGACAATTTCAATCCTTATTAAAAGAGTTATTACTTTCAAATAGGTAAGTTAAAGAATAAAACAAAAAATATGTTATGGAAAAATTATCCTTTATCCTAATAGATATTTTATAGCAGTGGCTAACTTTAAGAAGGTATCGTAAAAACAAGTACTGTCTTGCCTGATAATATGTGTCCATATATGTATATTTGTAAAAACTTGTCTCTGCTTGTTAAGAGGGACAACTTTTTTATGACAAATATCATCTTAATGATGTACATATATTTAGATTTTGTTTTCTAATCCCCTAGAGATTGAAAATCATTTGTTTCACTTTCCAACTCATAACGATGATGAGGATAATGATAATGGTGACGAACCCACGTCATTGAAAGTGTATATTAATACATATCTTAAATGTGAATTTATTACGTACGTATGTTGATGTATTAGAACAAATGTAAGTATGTGTGCCCGGGCGCGTGTTTGTGTGTGTGTTCTTGGACATAGATAACATGAGAGACTAAATATACATAAAAAGTAGACAACGGCGTTAGGTTGTATGATAAGCGTCATGCATTGTTTTTATAGCTTCACATAAAAAAAAAGAGATGAAGAAAGCCGAGTTTCGGCATAATCAACTATGTATAACCCTACAAAATACTGCAATGAATGACAATTATATACGAAAAAATGTTTAAAAGTTTGTGACAAACGTAACGTAAATTATCTGTGTCTAATCTAATGTCTAATTTAGCCTTTGCATTAAAAATTATAAAAACCCGTTAATGGTGAAGGAGGGTTTATATTATTAGCTACAAAAAAACACATCGAATGAGTGTCCTGTGGTTTGAGCAATGATCTTTAGATATGTAATTAGTTTTCATTTGTGGATTAGTATAAGTCACGCCCAACTTTTCGACGGTGCCCGGACATAACATCCATTTTTTGAGTCACGCAGATATAACACCCCATATTGTATTATGCGCTATGATCTCAACATAAATGGGCTTAAAGCTTGGGAGAACACCTTTATTTGACATAAAGGCCGATGGCCGCCTACGCGGAAGAAACACTGGAATCAAAGCAGATATGGCTATATTTGCAAAATATTCAGGTTAATAGTGTAGCAATCTTCAAGAATAGTTGGAGGATTTATTGACATATGTTCATTTCTCTCCATCCAAGAAAAAATATTGGACTTTAAGTCCGTTTCGGTGGAAGTCATAACGTCCAAATTAATTTTGGGTTTTAACTCCATGGCATCGACGTCGTCAATTTTGAGTTTGGTCACGCATATTGCTTTTAAATACATAAGTAACTGATTTCAAGAGATTGGTGCAATGGTTCTCCAGACGCACAGTGGGAGGAATTAGGTTAGGTTAGGTTAGGTTAGAAGACGGCTGTATGCGGCCTTCTGGAGAGAGCGAGGAACAGACGCAGACAGAAGGTGTTCTATTGATTCCTCTTCGCCTTCACAGATTCTGCAAAAGTCATTATGCAAGTCCATCAATCTCTCTACGTGCCGTCCAATAAGACAGTGACATGTCATAACAGACACGACGTCCGTTCTCGACAACGACAGTACTGCTTTGGTGTGTTTTGTGTCTAGGCCGGGTCACTCAGCCTGGAATGTATGCAGTTCCTGACTCTTAAGAGGAGGCTGCAGGTTGCTAGAGGAATGCCCATATGTTCCACGTCCCCTGGAGCATGTGGGGTAGTTCCTAGTCTTGCATGTTCAACTGCCTTGCAGTTCCCTGGTATGTCCCTGTGGCCCGGCTCACATATCAGGTGAATATTTAACCGTTCGGCCATCTCGTTAAGAGATATGCGACAGTCGAGGCATTTTTCAAATTCAAGAATATAGTTTCCAGGGACTTGGTAGCAGCCTGACTATTAGAGAAAATATTTATACCGACTTTGGTCAGCACATTAATTTTCAACCATTACGCTACATCTTTAATAACTAATATTTCAGACTGCAAACACTGCAGTGATCAGTAGACAGCGGAATAATATGCAATTTTAAGATATTTTCGGATTCCAATTCCGGCTGTATATTTGAAATATGAACTTTTCATTAAAAATATAATATGTAGTAATGTGGTAAATGGATAATTCTTTGCAAAAAAAGTCCAATCCAGAGTAAGTTAAAAAATAAAAATTGCAGATAATTCCGCTGTCTAGTGATTAGGCAATCTTTTTGCAAGTTATAGCTCAAGTTCCTTAGAAAATACACCAAAACCTATTTGGTTATTGAGTTTGATAAGTTAACGAATCTCCTCTGTCCTGGGATATGACCATTCCATTCTGATCCATCAATTATAACAGAGACAGTTACTTCTTGTCAAAGAGTGGTTCAGTCGTAGTGTTATCAACAGTAACCGGAAGGTCAGGCAGTCTGTCTAGAATAGCACATGTCCGTAGCCATTTCCTGACCGTAATGACAGTTCTCTAAGTCTAATCGCAGTACATGCGGCATATTGCAATGCTATAATACATAGACGCATTAAACGTAATATAACATTTAGTCCCGCAGTTGGTGTCGTTCTCAGCGCACCAGTGATACATATAACAGCCATTCGCTTAACCTTGTTTAGTATCGCACAGAAGATCGATTTCTGCAGACGACAATGCGGTCCACCAGACGACAATGCCGTACAGCGTTATCGGTCTGACTACTGCCGTATACAACCAATAAACAATAAGGGGGTTCAGACCCCGGCGTTTTTCTATTGCCCTTTTACAGGTAAATAGCGCTACCACTAAATACTGGGTTTGAAGTTCAACTTCCTGTCTAGTAAAATACCTAAATATATTGCGCTTTCAGAGAAGGAAATTTCAATACCCCCCAAGGAGACAGGTGTAACTCGTGGTACCTTATTTCTCCTGGTGAAAAGAACTAGTTTCGTCTTGGTCGGGTTAACACCCATTACCGGAAGGCCATCTTGCGGCAGTATAAAGGGTGTGCTGTAGGATGCCTCTGAGACTACAGAAACTTCCCTCTAACAGCTATTGCCACGTCATCTGCATAGGCAATATCTCTGACACCCATCATCTCCAGAGAAAGCAA
Organism: Eudasyphora cyanicolor; assembly: GCA_963930755.1. Classification (NCBI taxonomy): domain Eukaryota; kingdom Metazoa; phylum Arthropoda; class Insecta; order Diptera; family Muscidae; genus Eudasyphora; species Eudasyphora cyanicolor. Next base: position 217,619,337 of record OZ005734.1, on the reverse strand, counting down.
AATAGTTTTCGTGGAGATATTCCATAGCGAGGTCAATTGACCCTACACCAGCTGAAATGCGTTTTTTAATTAGAGGGTTATAAATGAAACTACGTATACTGCTGTCAAGCCTCAGGGTTTCTTATGCCGTAATTATAGCGGCTGGATTTATATTGGCCCCCTCTATACCTTAGCTCCAATGTGGGACGGCTTTCCCGCTTTTGGGATGAAAACAACCTTGGGTTCTCTCAATTTTGTTGGTATGCTTATATGCTTGATTGATACAACATGAGTATATCTCTCTGAGCCAGGGAGCAATTGTATCAGCCACTGCCTGTAGCTACGCCGGTGTGACTTTGCCTGATCCTGGAGACTTACAAGGTTTAAAGCTTTTGATAGCCCAAACAATTCTAGATTCGATTACAATCTCGCTGGCAACCTCTGATGGCTGCACTTCAAGGCAATCCTCAACTGAAGTGCTCAATGTCTCTTCAGAGTTTCCTGGGAATGTGTATCCAGGAGTACTCTCAGCGATTCCTCACTGGACGTAATCCAAGAACAATCATCTTTTTTGATGTACCCAAAAGTACAAGGTGTTGAGACTAAAATTCTCCGTAACCTTGAGGCTTCGGATGAGTTTTCTACGCCACTACATCAATCTATCCAGGATTTATGTTGAGCCTTTCTCAACTCTTTTTTGTACCGTTTGAGTTCTTCTTTGTATGTGTCACAGTCCGGTGGGGCTCTGGTGGCCTTTGCCCTATTGCAGATGTTCCTACAGCACTTCCTCAGCATAACTAATTGAGGCGACCATCATTGCGGTCGTTGTTTGCCCCTTGGCTTCTGTCTGGGACATGTGACTTTGTTCCGAGTCTTTAAGAGTTGCAGCGTCCTAAAAGTGGGAGGAATTTAAAAAAGGGGAATAAAACGGCCATTTCTTAACCAGTCATTCGATTTCAACACAACTTTGCCTTCATGCAGAAGAGGTATTAGAAGAAGTAAAGATATGAATTTGGGCTTCCTTTGGGATAAAGGGCCCCAAAGTTTCGTTTGATTCCGGTTTTTTTAAACGTTTGGTTTTCAAGAAGAAGCAAAACGCATATAGTTTAATGTTATGTCCAAGAATTTATCTTTTTTATAAAGATAAGGGTTTGCCATTTCGGCAAGGGGCTGCCGCGGATGGCTCGAATAAATTCCAGCCGAGAGGTCCAATTTTCGACCACTTTTTGCAGCATTTGGGGATGTATGTCATCAGCCGGATTAAATTTTGAAGAAATATGGGCCAATGATTCCCATAGAGCACACCAAACAGTGACTTTTTGTGGATGTAACGGCTGCTGAACAATGACTTGTGGATTATCATTACCGATAACCGATCCATGGTTGCTCTAATTACCGACTCTGCTGGGCGATTATGTCGACCGAATATTAGAGGAAGCGCGCGTTGCGAGCACCGAACTGTTATTTTGATAATAAATTTGTACGATTTGCAAACGTTGTTCCGATGTAAGTCTATTAATTATGAAATGGCAAACCAAACTGAAAATAAATCAAGTGACAGCTGTCAAAAAGACTAACTCCGAAAAAAGTATTCCCAGATTGAAAACCACACGTCACTAAACTACAATAGACTTTTTACAAAAAAGAGTTATCTCGTATAGTTATCTAGATACCTGCAATTGAAAATTTTTTCCCGACGTTGTTCTACATCATTTTCAACAGTAATTGAGAAGTTTCCCATTGTAATTGAGAAAATTTCACTTGAAATTAAAATTTCACATTTCAAATTGGCAACATTTCATTTGAAATTTAGATTTTATACTTGAAATTGGCTAAATTTCAATTAAAATTGAGATTTTCCACTTGAAATTGACTAAGTTTCAATTTAAATTGAGATTTTCCATTTCAAGTTGGCTAAATTTCATTTGAAATTGAGATTTTCCATTTGGAATTGACTAAATTTCAATGAGAAAATTCTATTTTCAATTAGGATATTTCCATTTGAAATTCACAAAATTCTATTTGAGATTTGGATATTTCTATTTGAAATTGCGAAGTTATGAAAATAACTTGAAGGATACATGCGCTATTTTCTTGATAAATATGACCCATGAAAACGTTAACCGCTTGTTACCGGGTTCCCGCGTGGGACCAGTGGTAACTTCCTCACGTGGTCCAAATGTCCATTTGATAGGTGCAATAGGAACATTCGGAGTCATACAATTGGATCGGCGTAGAGGGTCATCCACTGCAGCATCTACAAACGAATGGGCTATATATTATTTATATATATGTATAAACTTGAATTGGTTACATATTTGTTAGTTGATTTATAATAATTATTCGTATTACAAGAACTTTATTATAATTTCTCAATTACAAATAAAAAGTTCCCAATTTAAAATCCAAATATCCTAATTTCAAACGGAATTTTCTCAATTTAAAATGGAAATATCCTAACTTCAAATGAAATTTAGACATTTTCAAACGGAAAATCTCAATTACAAATGAAATTTTGTTAATTTCAAATGAAAAATCTCAATTTTAATTGAAATTTAGTCAACTTCAAATGCAAATCTTAATTTCAAATGAAATTGTGCCAATTTCAAATGGAAAATTTCAATTGAAATTTAGTCGATTTCAAATGTAAAATCTCAATTTCAAATGAAATTTTGTAAATTTCAAATGTAACATCTCAATTTCAAATGTAAAATCTCAATTTCAAATAAAATTTTTAAATTCAAACATCAGCCGTATTCTGGAGAGAGCGGGGCACAGATAAAGAAGGTGTTTTAATTTCCTCCTCCTCCTCTTCGTCTCCACAGCTTCTGCAAAAGACATTATGCAAGACCTTTAATCTCTCTGCGAGTCGTCCAATAAGACGGTTACCTGCCATGGCAGACACGATAAGCGAGACGTCGATAGCAGTGCTTTGGTGCGTTTTGAGTCTAAACTGGGCCACATCAGCCTGGAATGTATCCAGTTCCTGACTAGTGACCACCAGTCATTTGTTACCGTAAGTGCACTATCTCTCAAGAGGAGCTTGCAGGTTGCTAGAGGCATGCCCACATGTTCCAGGTCCCTGGAGCGTGTAAGTTCCCTGGTATATCCTGTGGCCCGGCACCTATATCAGATGAATATTGAACTATTTATCCATCTCGTTAAGAGATCTGCGACAGTCGAGGGCAGTTTTTGAATTCAGGAATATAGTTTCCAGGGGCTTGATAGCAGCCTGACTATCGGAGAAAAAATTAATACCAGCTTTAGTCAGCACATTAATTTTCAGCCGTTCCGCTACCTCTTTAATAACTAAGCTTTCTGCCTGATTAACACTACAGTAAAAAACACCAAAGCCCACTTGTTTATCGAGTTTGGAACCGTCCGTATAGAAGTTAATAAATCTCCTCTGTCCTGGGAATCGACCATTAAATGTTATAGAAAAAAATTTATATTCATCTTACAAGAACGTTTTTAGAGAATGTCCCTAAAGAAAGAACGACCCAAAAATATTAACCGGTATTGTTGCCAAGCTTCTCCAATGTACATAGTTTTTAAAAGTAAGCCACATTTTCTCTAATTTCTAAAATATAAAAACTTTTATTATTTGTATACCCTCCACCATAGGATGGGGGGTATATTCATTTTGTCACTCTGTTTGTAAACCTCTAAATATTGATCTGAGACCCAGAAATTATATATATTCTTAATCGTCGTAAAATTCTAAGACGATTTAGCCATGTCCGTCTGTCCGTCCGTCTCTTGTAATGACGCTATAGTTAGTAATTATAGAGCTAGGTTGATGAAATGTGGTATACATAATTCTTATAGTTGCAGGTTGTTTGGGATTGCAAATGGGCCATATCGGTCAATATTTGATATAGCTCCCCTATAGAGGTCGCTCCAAAATACGGGTTTTGAGCCATAGATACCACATTTTTAAAGCAATTTAGCTGAAACAGTTTGTATTATATTTTGACAAGAATTCATCACAGCAAAAATTTTACAAATCGGTTCATATTTTGTTATAGTCACCCTATAGATTAATACCATATTTTCTAAGCATTTTAACTGAATCTTTGCAGTTTGTATTTAATTAAGACAAGAATTCATCGCAGTAAAAAATTTTTAAATCAGTTCATATTTTGTTATAGACCACCTATAGATTTCGCACCCAAAAAGGCATGTTTAAGCGCTAAACACCTCAGTTTCTAAGAAATTTAGCTGAAACATTGCATTTAAAAGATAATTGTTACAGATCTTATCAATTTCGTTAATACATATCAGTGCAGAATGTAAAACGATTTCTCCCACAGCAACTTTTTTGAATTGACTACAAAATTTACTTTACAATGTAAAATATGTCGGTAAGATGTATCAACTGAGAAAAATGTTATGGCTTTAAAAGCTTTTATCTTTTTTGTTATGGGGTAATGTGTTACACAATTTTGTTCCATAAATGGACCTAATTTGGATATGAATAACTGGACAGTAAGATCCACAAAATTTATGTTTTCAAAATTTTCTACTGTGGATCTTAAAATATAACGAAGGACTATTAGACCAATGTGCCTTTCATTTGACAGCCATATTGGACTTTCAGTAAAATTACCCAAAAAATTATAATAATTATATCCTTAAAAATTGCATGTCCTTTTAACGCGAACTTAACCATGATCAATAATTTTTGGTTTAATTTTGCCGCAAGGTGCAATATATCTTTGTATTAAAGTGTTCCAAACAGTTTGCTAAACTCAATTTATTGCTCCTTATATTGCATGCAGTAGGATATAGAAATGATAATGTTAGATAATTTCGATTTTTAATGGTTTTCGTGCACTTCATACAGAGGGAGGTGTGGGGGACATACGTACACACATACAGACATACGGACATATGTACGAACAACACTCAACGATGTTGGAACATTGTCCCGACATGGCGTCATTTCATGTCAATTAATGTCTCTTGTTTGTCATCATCATGACTGTCAACACCATCAGTGGTGGTGAGGACCATTTCATTTTATATCTCTCTCTCCAAACTCCTCCTCCGATGTAATGTGCCTTACCGTCCTGGCCTCAGTGTGTAACTTTTTTGTTTTTTCGATTTTCCTCTCCGTCTGACCACTCATTTTCTTTGGACCGAATTGCTCGTCATATCAGTTTTGCATAAGGATATCATTAATAATGTGGTCTTGTCCCGCTTCTTGTGCGTTTTGGGTGCTTACACTCTGTTGTCGGTCGGTCGGTCGTTCGTTTGGATGTTTGGTCGGTCGCATGGCATAGAATCAAAGAAAACTGCTAAGATAATTAGCAAGTTGTACGACAATCGGCAAAAAACAAACTGGTTGGATCCTAGCAAAAAACCAAACTATGTCTCTCTCTATCCTTAATCGATTATGTTTGGGATAATTGATGATACAAAATTCCGTTAAAATTTCTTCAGTTCAGCAACTTCTGGCGGCTGAATAATCAGAAGGCAAAAATTATTCACTTGCAAACATCTCTTCGCATTGATGAAGTTTGCCGTCCAGTTTTTTTTTTGGGGTGGGACGGAAATTAGTTTTTTCCTCGCAAAAACAAAATTGAACTTTTAAGCCAAATATGATTGAGTGTGCAGCGACTTGCTTGATGTACAATTTAAGAACATATTCGAAATACACGCGTCAAGGATATGCTAGAAAAGTTTATTCAAAAGATAAACCAAATTTAAAATGAAAAATTTTTGTAATACGAAATGTTATTATGTTTCTGTGGAAAAATGATTTTCAAAGAGTTAGTCGGAAACTGAAACACGCTAAATTATTCAACATCATTATTTTGCACATAAATTATTCCGGGAAATGTATCCACGGTAAGGGAATCTCAAAAGAAAAACCTGAATACTTGCAAACCAAATTATGGTTCGAATAAGTGTGTCTGGAGGACACATCAATGATGCAGCTGAAAAATCCTCTCTAAATGACCAACAATACTATATTGTCTTGGGACTGCTTACAGACAAACTGTAATTATTAGCAACTTGAATTGTGTGACAGATATTTTATAATTATCTGGCATACTTAAATCACCTTGTTTCAACTGAATGTAATGCAGGGTGCCAAATAAGGCTACGCTTTAACGTAAAACATGCTGAGACTTATAACTTCCAAGTATCTCGACCGATTTTAATGACAAAATGTACATGGAAATCACCTATCGTTGCAAGGCAGTGTTTTCATAAGTGACTATTTATATTCTTTTTGGGATATGAATATCTTAAGACTACAAAAACTACAGTTTTGGGATAAGGTTTGCATCATGTAGATCAGACTCACATAGACTATGTAGTCCATTGTCCCCTAGCCCCTACCTACGAATCACTTTCATTACTTTAGAAATGTCAAGAGTTGGTGGATTTTAACATCAGCCAAGCCTGATAACGTCCCAAAGGAGTAAGAGCCTAGGGTAGCCTGAGGCCTTTTGGAGAGAGTGAGGCACAGACGTAGAAGGTGTTCAATTGATTGCTCCTCCAATTCGACTCCGCAGCTTATGCAAAAGTCATGGAAGGGCGCACAGTGCTCTGTCTTCACGTATCGATGTGACAAAAAAAGAAGGAGTAATTGCAGAACTATGAAATTTAGTACCAAGCTGTATTTGGTTATAGTTAAGAAAAATTTTAAATTTGGACCCAATCGGACCGTGGGTCTCATAAACTTATGCAAATTATTCCGGTTCCTTAAAAATTCTCCAGACTATAACACTAAATTGGAGCATTCTATATTTATAATTTAACATGTCATTTCTTTAATATCAGTTGCGGTGCAAAATTGCGACAGGATATAGCGAGGCTTTTTGGTACCTCCCACACAAAGGGTTCAAAGGACTTAAAAATATATATATAAAGAACGCTCAAGAGTGGCGCTGAATTTCGACCAAAGATTGTAAAGCGTAATAGGCTTTGCTGTGAGTAAATGTTTGCACAAATTTTGGGAGGAATTGTTTTAAGATCCTTCAACACATCCTAGAAGTCTGGTTTTGGAAAAATAGGTTTTTGGTCCAAATATCGTGCCACCCATCAAATCAAAGGGAATTTTGCCTAGAATACAAATATGGGAGAAAAACTTGAAGACTCAATAGGGAAAATGGCTGTATGTCATACGTCGTCTACGTGGACCATAGTGTTTTTTCGTAGTACTGTACTGTATTGTTTTGTTTTAAAAATGTAATGCATGTATTTGTCAGAAGAGTTTCCTTCGTTGACTTCTAAAATAATATTTACAATAATAATATTATTGTAAAGTACGTCATTAAACCTTTGTTTGCGTTGTATGGAAAATTTTTTCCTGTTATGAAAAACGCGAGCTTCTCGAATAATTGTGTGACTGGCTTCATCAGATAAACAACCTTAAATTAAATAAATGTTTCCGGAAATAGAATTGTCAATATTTCTATACCTACTGGCAAATTACATTAACTAATAACATTGTAACCATGAATTAGTACTTTTTGTACACTACTGACATATAATATCATTGGAAGCGCTCCAAATTATTATCCTTGTTGCTATTAGGAACTCCTTAAATACATTACAGTTAATTTTTTGCCGCAAGAAAATGTTAGACCTAAAGCAAAAGTACTTTTTCGTAATTTTGTGCACGAATAATTTGAACTTTTATATTGTATTTTTAAAAAGGATATGTATGGCATTAATAATTTTTGCGAAAAAATTTAGATCTTTACGATTTTTTTCAATTGACACAATTTTTTTTGATTTTTCGACATAAAAACATCATATTAAATGGATTTTTTTTAAAAAATTTCTCAAATATATTTTATAAATATAATTTTTTGTATTTTTAAGAATTATGTCAACTATCAGGCTGCAAAAAAGTTAAGGGTTTGTTCTACAAGTTAAAGGAGATGGTTTTTGGATACTACCTAAAAACATTTTTAGACCTAAAGCAACATTACTTTTTCAAAATTTTGTGCGCAAATAATTTGAACTTTTATATTTTATGTTTAAATATATATGTTTGGCGAAAAAAAATTAGCGATTTTTACGATTTTTTTCCCGATGCCATACAATATTCAATATTTTTTGATTTTTCGGCACGAAAGCACCATATTAAAGGCGATTTTTTTATGTTTTTCTCAACAATAATTTATAAGTATGAATTTTTGTATTTTTCAAGAATTCTGTCAGCTTTGGTGCGCAAAAAAATTATAGGGGTGGACAACACGTTAAAAATTAAAAATTATATTCGAAATAAAGTTTTTAGACATAAAAAAATATATATATTTTTTAAGTTTGTGCACTTTTATTTTACGTTTTTCTATTTTTTATTTAAAAGTAACGGTACAGACATTGTTTTTGAAGAATGAAATTTTAGGGATCTGTTCCAAATTATTTTACTCATTCCAATTAAAATTGTAATTTTTTTTCATTTTAACGAAAAATACGAATTTTACGAAGCAATTTTGGGCAACCTTTTTTCTATAACAAAAATAAACAATTAAAAAATTGCGTTTATTGTGTAGGTAACGGAAGTTAAGTTCCGTAGTTTTTTTATTCGAATCTATATATATAAAAGAGAGTGTCTGTTTGTGGGTTTGTTTGTTTGTATGTTTGTTTGTTTGTTCCGTATAGACGTCTAAACGGCTAGACCGATCATCTTGAAATTGCTGAAAATAGGGTACTTGAATTTTCGATATATCAAGCGGGCGTGGACCCGCCCATATGGGTCCAATTTTGATATTGAGACAATTTTTTAGCTAGAGTGCTGAAATTTTGTGTGTATGCATTTAGTGACCGATTATGTGAATTTTCAAAAAATGGGCGGAATCGGACCAATGGGCGTGGCCCCGCCCATATAAGGCAAATTTTGAAATTCAAATATTTTCCACAATTTGTTAGCGAGAGTGCTGGAATGTTATGTATATGTATATGGTGGCAGTCTACGTGATGGCTCAAAAAATGGGCGGGATCGGACCAATGGGCGTGGCCCCGCCCACATAGACCAAATTTTGAAATTTTGATATCTTGCACAATTTGCTATCTGGACGCAATGGGCGTGGCCCCGCCAGTATAAGCCAAATTTTGAAATTGATATATCTTGCACAATTTGTTAGTTAGAGTGTTGTAATGTTGTACATATGTATCTGATGGCAGTCCACGTGATTGATCCAAAAACGGGCGGGATCGAACCAATAGGCGTGGCACCGCCCATATAAGCCAAATTTAAAAAATGTGATATCTTGCACAATTTTTTAGCGAGAGACCTGGAATTTTGTGTATGTATATCCGTTGGCGATCTACGTGACTGGTCCAAAAATGGGAGGGTTCGGACCAATGGGCGTGGCCCCGCCCACATTGACCAAATTTTTAAATTTTGATATCTTGCACAATTTGCTAGCGGGAGTGCTGCAATGTTGCGTATATGTATCTGGTGGCATTCTACGTAATTGGTCAAAAAATGGGCGGGATCGGACCAATGGGCTTGGCCCCGCCCATATAAGCCAAATTTTGAAATTGATATAACTTGCACAATATGTTAGCGAGAGTGCTGGAATTTTGTGTATATGTATATGGTGGCAGTCTGCGTGATTGGTCCAAAAATGGGCGGGATTGGCCCAATGGGCGTGGCCCCGCCCACATAGACCAAATTTTGATATCTTGCACAATTTGCTATCGGGAGTTCTGCAATGTCGTGTATATGTATCTGGTGGCATTCTACGTAATTGGTCAGAAAATGGGCGGGATCGGACCAATGGGCGTGGCCCCGTCCACATTGACCAAATTTTTAAATTTTGATATATTGCACAATTTGCTAGCGGGAGTTCTGCAATGTTGTGTATATGTATCTTGTGGCATTCTACGTGATTGGTCCAAAAATTGGCGGGATCGGACCAATGGGCGTGGCCCCGCCCACATAGACAAAATTTTGATATCTTGCACAATTTGCTAGCGGGAGTGCTGCAATGTTGTGTATATGTATCTTGTGGCATTCTACGTAATTGGTAAAAAAAATGGGCGGGATCGGACCAATGGGCGTGGCCCCGCCCATATAAGCCAAATTTTGAAATTGATATGTCTTGCACAATTTGCTAGCTAGAGTGCTGTAATGTTGTATATATGTATCTGGTGACAGTCCATGTGATTGGTCCAAAAATTGACGGGATCTGACCAATGGCCGTGCCACCGCCCATATAAGCCAAATTTTGAAATTGAATTATCTTGCTGATTTTGTTAGCGAGAGTGTTGAAATTTTGCGTACATGTATCTGGTAGCAGTCTACGTGATTGGCTTACAAATGGGCGGAATACGACCAGTGGGCGTGGTCCAGCCCATATTTTGATATATCTTGCAAGTATTATATAGGAAATACATGAACTAAAATGCTCGGTATGCGATAATTACAGCTGCTCACTCCAATACAATCGCAATATGATAATGTGATGCATGACCAAGGAAACAAGAATTTGCAAATTTTATAAGTATAGATTTCGATTTTTTGGACTTTCCACTGAATTCGGTATTTTTTCATTCAGTGAATTTATTACTAATACCAGTAAGGAAAGGCAGAAAGTTGCGCGGGGCCGACTATATAATACCCTACACCTCCCTAACAATGCGATAAGGGTCATTGCGATAATAATTTGGAATAATTGGTAAATGTGGTGTGTGTGTATGTATATCTTATTTTGAACCGATAATCGCTAAATTAAGCAATATTCGTTCCTAAATTGAGAAACATTTTTCTGGAGAACTTTGTAATGATCGGAAGTAAAGTACAACTTCTATAGCGCTTTGTAACCAAATCTGGAGGAACATATATATGGAGGTTATATATAAATCTGAATCGATTTTCCTTGAATACTCATTCATGTAAAATAGAAACCTGTTTCTGTCGAATTTCGTACTGATCGGATATAAAACACAGTCTCTACAGCGCTTACATGTCAAATTGGGGGTAACATATATATGGGGGCTATATCTAAATCTAAACCGATTTTCTCCGAATTTTGCGGTATTCCTTCATGTAATAAGAAACCTCTTTCTGCCGAATTTCTTACTGATCGGATATAAAATACAGTGTCTACAGCGCTTGAATTTCAAATCGGGGGTAACATATATATGGGGACTATATCTAAATCTGAACCGATTTTCTCCGAATTTGGCAGTATTCCTTCATGTAATAAGAAACCTCTTTCTGCCGAATTTCGTACTGATCGGATATAAAATACAGTTTCTACAGCGCTTACATGTCAAATCGGGGGTAACATATATATGGGGGCTATATCTAAATCTGAACCGATTTTCTCCGAATTTGGCAGTATTTCTCATGTAATAACAAACCTCTTTCTGCCGAATTTCGTACTGATCGGATGTAAAATACAGTTTCTACAGCGCTTGAATTTCAAATCGGGGGTAACATATATATGGGGACTATATCTAAATCTGAACCGATTTTCTCCGAATTTGGAAGTATTCCTTCATGTAATAACAAACCTCTTTCTGCCGAATTTCGTACTGATCGGATATAAAATACAGTTTCTACAGCGCTTGAATTTCAAATCGGGGGTAACATATATATGGGGACTATATCTAAATCTGAACCGATTTTCTCCGAATTTGGCAGTATTCCTTCATGTAATAACAAACCTCTTTCTGCCGAATTTCGTACTGATCGGATATAAAATACTGTTTCTACAGCGCTAATTTTGACATGGGAAGCGAAGCTCACCGGGCTCAGCTAGTCTATATATATAAAAGAGAGTGTCTGTTTGTGGGTTTGTTTGTTTATTTGTATGTTTGTTTGTTTGTTCCGTATAGACGTATAAACGGCTGGACCGATCTTCTTGAAATTTTCACAGAATGTACATGAGTTGGACGTGGTGAAAATAGGATACTTGAATTTTCTATATATCAAGTGGTCGTGGACCCGCCCATATGGGTCAAATTTTGCTATTGAGAAAAATTGTTAACTAGAGTGCTGAAATTTTGTGTGTATGCATTTAGTGTCAGATTATGTGAATTTTCAAAAAATGGGCGGAATCGGACCAATAGGCGTGTCCCCGCCCATATAAGCCAAATTTTGAAATTGAAATATTTTCCACAATTCATTAGCGTGAGTTCTGCAAGTTTGTGTATATGTATCTGGTGACAGTCTACGTGATTGGTCCAAAAATGGGCGGGATGGGCGTGGCCCCGCCCACATAGACAAAATTTTGAAATTTCGATATCTTGCACAATTTGCTAGCGAGAGTGCTGCAATGTTGTGTATATGTATCCTGTAGCAGTCCACGTGATTTTTTCAAAAATGGGCGGGATCGGACCAATGGGCGTGGCACCGCCCATATAAGCCAAATTTTAAAAATGTGATATCGTGCACAATTTGTTACCGAGAGACCTGGAATTTTGTATATATATATCCGTTGGCGACCTACATGATTGGTCCAAAAATGGGCGGGTTCGGACCAATAGGCGTGGCCCCGCCCATATAAGCCAAATTTTGAAATTGAGATATTTTGCACAATTTGATAGCGAGAGTGCTGGAATTTTGTGTGTATTTATATGGTGGCAGTCTTCGTAATTGGTCCAAAAATTGGCGGAATCGGACCAATGGGCGTGGCCCCGCCCATATAATTCAATTTTTGAAATTTCGATATCTTGCACAATTTGTTAGCTAGAGTGCTGTAATGTTGTACGTATGCATCTGGTAGCAGTCCACGTGATTTTTCCAAAAATGGGCGGGATCGGACCAATGGGCGTGGCCACGTCCATATAAGCCAAATTTTGAAATTGAAATATCTTGCACAATTTATTATCGAGAGTGCTGCAGTTTTGGACATATGTATCTGATGACAGTCTACGCGATTCGCCCAAAAATTGGCGGGATCAGACCAATGGACGTGGCCCCGCCTATATAAGCCAAATTTTGAAATTGAGACACATATCTTGCACAATTTTTAGCGAGAGTGATGTCTGGTGGTAGTCTACGTTATTAGTCCAAAAAGGGTCGGGATCGGATCAATGGCCGTGACCCTGCCCATATAAAATAAATTTTGAAATTGGGATGTCTTAAACAATTGTTTAGCGATAGTTCTGTAATTTTGTGCATATGTATCTGATGATAGCCTACGTGAATGTTCTACAAAGTGGCGGGATCGGATCAATGGGCCTGGCCCCGCCCATATAAACCAAATTTTGAAATTGAGATATCATGCACATTTTTTTAGCGAGAGTGCTGTGATTTTGTGCATCTCACGCAGTCTACGTGATCACACAAAAAAGGACGGCACCGCCCATAGGAGCCTAATTTTTAAATTGAGATATCTTGCACAATTTGTTTACGTGATTTTAAATTGAGAGTCATATCTTGCACAACTGTTTATCGAGAGTGCTGTAATTTTTTGCATATCGATCTGGTGATAGTCTACGTGAATAATCCAAAAGGGTTGGGATCGGACCAATGGGCGTGGCCCCACCCTTATAAGCCAATTTCTGAAATTGAAATACCTTGAACAATTTGTTAGCGAGAGTGTTGTAATTTTGTAAATATGCATTTGATGGCAGTCTACGTAATTGGTTAAAAAATTGACGGAATCGGAAATCTGAAGTCTGGGGCAACGAAGTGGACCGGGTCCAGCTAGTTATTCCTAAATATAAATATGTACTTTAGTACGAGATCATTAAAACTTTTTATAATAAAATACGTAAGAGTTAAAAATGTAATCTTCGATTTTTTGAAAGAAATATGTCAATTATTTCATCGATTTTGACTTCATCTTTGTATAAAGACATCAAAGCCAGATAAGATACTCCTTTCTCCCTCCATTCTGTTCCGGAGATAAGCTTGTATTCTTCTTAACGTCGCGAACACAAACTGAAATAGCATATAATGCATTTGATGGCTTATCATTCTTCTGCTTCAAATAATCAATCCATATACTTATTTCAGCTAATTTCTGGCTAGTTCCAATCAAAAAATCGTTAAACATGCACTTTTCTTATTTTTAGTTGTTATTACTTTTACTGTTACCATTTTTTGCGCTTTTGTATTGTTTTTTTTTTGAACTGCATTCCAAATATTTTTCGTGTTTTATTTATTTTTAGTGATTTTGAAAATTGTAAATAGCTTATGCCTATGTTTAAAACATTTCGGGAGGGGCCCGAGCCCCCGGGCTTTCCCCCCTAGATACGTCCCTGGCATATACAACAATTGACTTTGGCGCCCTCTCGCGCCAAAGAGGTAAACAAAAAAATTTTGTTATTACTTATCTTAATTTGTTTGTTAAGGTATGATGAGTACCAATTTTACCATTATTTGAGCCAGTACATTATTATCGATTTTTGTCAATTGGACAGTGCACTGTGAGGCGTTGCTCGTCTAGAGTTTAGGCACAATAGCCTAGAATGTACTTTTACTTTTGGAAAATATAGATCTTTGTCCAGCTGCTTCAGCTCACCTTAGTACAGCAGCTCATTTCAGTTCACCAGCGCACTTTAGTTCACCAGCTCATTTCGTTCAGTATATCGCCAGTACAAATAAGCCGTTTATAAAGGACTCTGATTGGAACATAAATGGAATGAGTTGAACATACATACAAAAGTTTGGTGAACTAAATGAACGTCCTACAATTCGTTCATTTAATTCACAGGCAAACTTTAGTTCACATGTTTAACTTCAGTGCACCAGCTCACTTTAATTCACCAGTTCACTTTAGTTTACCAGCTTACCTCAGATCAGAAGTTCACCAGCTCACTTCAGTTCAGCAGTTCACCAGCTCATTTTAGTTCACCAGTTCACTTCAGTTCACCAGCTCAGATCACTTTAGTTCACCAGTTCACATTAGTTAACCAGCTCATTTCGTTCTGCAGATCACCAGTTTAAATCAGCCACTATTAAACGAATATTATTGGTACATAAATGGAATGAGATGAATATACAAAAGCGTTTTTTTAGATAGCGTGATGAGATAAAATGTGCCAACAGCACATACGAGTAACAGCTGAGAAGAAAGAATGATATGACATGAGTGAAGAAAAAATCATGGTGAACTATTGCACTAAAATGAACGAAATGTGTTATTTAGTTCGTAACGTTCAGTAAAGTGACCAATTAAATAGAACTAGTTCGTTTGCGAACTTCACAACTCAACTAGAAGATATGTAGTTCCTGACTACTGCAAACCTGGCAATTGTTGCCAACAAGGCGCTATCTCTAAAAAAGAGCGTGTAGGTTGTAGAGGCATGCACACATATTCCACTTCCCCTGGAACATGTAAGGTAGTTCGAAATCTTGCAAGCTAAGCTACTCCGCAGTTCCATCTTATTTCACTGCGGCCTGCCACGAGATGCAGATAATAGGTTGAACTGAAAAGCCATTGCGGAGACTTGTGGCAAGGGAAGTTTCCGAATTCAGGAATACAGTTTTATGAACATTTATAGCAGCCTGACTGTCAAAGAAAATATTGATACAGACTTTATTCAGAACATTAATTAACAACTTCTAATACCCAAAATGTCTACCTTTTAATTCCTATAGTGATCAATCGGACTTTTTGTTAAGGGCAGTTCTAGTTCTTTAGAAAAGACACCAGCGTAGACTTGGTTGTTGAGTTTGGAACCCAGTCCCGTGTGCAGGGGGTTTTAGTGGTTCAAACCATCATCAACTTTGTCTGACAGTTTTTTGATGTGTGGGTTAGTGAAGTGAAGCTTTGGAGAGAAAGAATTAAAGCGGAAAATGTCGGAAATTCCCTGGAAGCTCTTGATTTATGTAAAAAAGATGAATTTCTAAAGGTTCACAAATTATTGACGGTGATGGCGGTGTTACCTGTGACTACACGACAAACGAACTCTCTTTTTCACCATTGCGTCGACTGCAAAATTTCTTGTGGTCAACCATGACTGAAAATCGTTTAAATGGATTGGCTTCCCTAAATATTCATCGAGACATTCATGTACATGTTATTATTTTTTTATTTAGCCTCGCCGTGTCATTATACCCTCACTTTAGTGATACGAGGGTATATATCATTTGCTACGGCCAAAAGTGTAACACATCGAAGGAGTGATCTAAGACCCTAAATATGTTCGGCATATATTCGTTTTGGGTCATTTTAAGTCGAACGAGAAATGTCCGTTCGCCCGTCTGTTTGTCTCTCTGTCTGCTGGCTGGTGCGCACGATAACTTTCGAAAGGAGTAACCGATTGTCTTCATATTTGGTATGTGGTGATATTTTTTTCTATCGTCCACTCCTTCTAGTACCTCCTCCACAAAAGGTTAAAATGTTGTGAAATATTGATTCTTTAATAGCTGCTATACTACTTATTCGAATCTTCTGAAATTACACACATTATTAGCCGTTATCAACTCGAGAAAAATGGGCGAAGTTGCCACGCCCCTTTTGGTACCTCCCACACAAATGCACAATTTTTCACCAAAACTTAACAGCCTATAACATCAATACCAGTGTATAAAAATACTTGAAATTTTGTGCAATATACTGCGTTTATAGTACCTATAGTACAGAGGAAAATGGGCGTTATGGCCACGCCCCTTTTGGTACCTCCCACACAAAGGTACAATTTTCACCAAAAGTTAACAACTTATAACGTTAATACCAGTGTATAAAAATACTTAAAATTATTTACAGTGTAATGATTTTATAGTGCCTATAGCCCTGTGAAAAATGGGCCACTCCACTTTTTGTACCTCCCACACAAAATGACCAAATAATACCACAAATTACTATTTCATAATGTTAATATACCAGTGCAATAAACGCTCATAATTCGGCACAGTGCAATGTATTTAAAGTGTCTACTGTTCAGCGAAAAATAGGTGTATTTGTTAAAACGAATATCCGCCGAACATACCTAGGGTCTTAGATCACTCCCTCGTTGTTACACTTTTGGTTCGTAGCTAATGATATATACCCTCGTATCACTAAAGGGTGTCAACCATCGATATTTAATAAAAAAACATTGGGTAAAAATTGTGATCAATAATACACATACCTGTCATTCCCTTAGTATCGCGCAGAAGATGGATTTCTATGAAGCCGCCTACCATAGAGGAACATCTTTAGTTTGGGTAAATTGTTAACGGTATATTTGGACTGACTGCCTTTATCGAAGGGGACAACTGTTTTCGGATGTCTTAAATATTATCTTATCTTATTAGGTAACAGGTACGCGAATTTCGCCCAAATTCGGACGGCAGTGTTTACAAAAGACATTCCAATTCCAATATACCTTTGGATTATTTTCTGTGGGGAGCCATTGAGGATAAATGTTACGCAAAGCATCCGGAGACAACTGAAGCGTTGAAACATGAAATCGAAGTTGTCATTGAAGAGATTCGAACGGAAACAATCGATAATGTACTGAAAAATTTTGTTTATAGGATGAGGTATGAGGTGAGCCCATTTTTTGGCCAATTACGTAGACTGCCATCACATGCGTATTTACAAAATTACACCACTCTGGCTAACAAATAGTTCTAATATCTCAATTTCAAAATTTGGTTAATATTGGCAGGGCCACGACCATTGGTCTGATCCCGTCCATTTTTGGACCAACCACCCAGACTGCAAACAGATACATATGAACAAAATTACAGCACTCATTGTTTGACTTGATCGCCGCGATAACCACAAATGATAAAACTTTCTGCTGAGAATGATAGATTAGTTTTTTTGTACTCACAGCCAACTTAACGCCAATGCGATAAAAAATAAAAGAAATGTGGCACAAAATGCACAAATTATACAATATTATCTGAGGATTTGTTTAATGATCGAAATTTCTTTCTTCTACGGTCAATAGTTTCAGAGATAATACATGCTTAACTAATGCTACGCCCACTTTTGCCACACCCACTAATCCGATCCCTCTCTGTTTTATTGAAGTTTTGGAAAATAACTCCAGAAACGTGTGTTCCAAATTTCGTTCTTGTAGTGTCAACACTTTCAGAGATATTCGGATTTTAAGTAATACCAGGACCACTCTTGCCCCGCCCACTTTTTTCAAATTTTTTTTTTCCTAAACCATCTCTGACGAATAACCTTTCAAACAAAAGACACAAATATAAAATCGGTCCAGTGTTTTCATAGTCTATAGCATACATACATACAAACATACAAACATTTTTCCATTTTTATATGTAAATAGATTATTGTATTAAGAAATTTTTTCCGAAAGTGCTTCCTACAGCTTTCCTTCAATATTTTTTTAAAAAATCAGAAATATATTTGTTTTTATTTTTTTGGCGATATTAAAACTTATTTTGAAAATTTTGCCAAAAAACCATGTTTTCATTATTGATTTTTTTTACTCAAACGAAAGCATGGGTCATTTCCTTTAATAGCTTGGTTGTATATTAGTGGGATGGGACTTATTTATTTAACGTCTTAACCCATTAGTGCATAGAGTCCCTTTAAAGGGATATGAAGTAATGACACGTCACACTCACATTTTGGAATATATGTTAGAAACAAGTGTACATCAGTGTAGTTGACATACAAAAAAAAACAGTTTTTTTTCATTTCTTTGAAGTGTGATTCTTCGTTTGCTCTTTATTGTGTAAAGTATGGAAAACGTTTTTTTTTTAAAAAATCTCAAAGCACGTGGCAGGTAAGTAAAAATGATATAAAACTATAAATATTTGTGTTTTTATAACTTTTTGTGTAGATTAATTTTAAACTAATTAGGTTTAGGTTAGGGTGGCAGCCGTATTTTTTATACAAGCTCACATAGACCAGTTTAGGTCCCTAGTGTTACTACGGGCTGAAATGCCCCTCATCGAAACCAACATGTTTGATATACAAATTTGTCGATAGTACGAATATCGGTACTGGAAAGATCTGTTAGGCTGCCTAGAAAAGCCGACCCCAGAATGTCCAGTCGTTGTTTACTTATTACAAACAACAAATTTAAGTATACCGGAGTGGTCAACATGTTATTGTTTGTGTACAGTGTGCTGTTTTATTGACCGTCCCTCATAAGGGACACTATGCTGATAAGACAGTTGAAACTATATCCTATTATAGACTTACAGTTCCCGAAATATTGGAAGAATTGGAAGCATTAGATGGGGATTTGCCAGCAACTGGTATATATGCAATCCCTCCGTTAGATGGAAATGATAGAGACCAAGATTATCTCAATCATATGGGGAGATATATGTTATCGACCGAGGTAGAAATGAGGCACGATAAAGATGATGAATGGAATGAAAGCGACGATGAACCACTAGCAAAATATAAACGAAGTAGTGTTTCAAATAGGCGTGTTCCAACTTATAATAGTTGCCGAAAAGCAGATCCAAGTTACGAAATTGAGACTCAATGCCAAATAATACCGCCTAGTACCGAGGCTCTATCCTCCAAAACTCCGACAGGCTTTTTTGAACTCTTTTTCTCTGAAGATAAAACACAACACTGTTTTGAGCAACCTAATATATACGCTCTTCAAGAAAATGTTGACTTGAAAGTGACTTCGGATGAAATAAAAGTTATTTATTGGTGGTTTGTTGATGTCGGGATATTCAAAATACCCGAATAATACCCTTTACTGGTCAGAACAATCGGATTCTGCAACACTTCTAGCCAAAAGCATGCGACAGAACAGATTTGAAAAATATTAAACAATTTCCATCTAAATGAAAATACCCTACTCCAGAGTACAGATCGTCTATACAAAATAAGACCTATCATTACTCGTCTGAATCAAGCGTTCTTGAAACATGGTGGGATAGATGAAAATCTTTCCAGTGATGAAAGCATGATTCCTTATTACGGGAAACACTATGCTAAGCAGTATATTCGAGGTAAGCCAATTAGATTTGGATTCAAAAACTGGGCACTCAACTCAAGTGAAGGGCATATGATTCAATTTCATATATATATGGGTAAAAATGCTGAGAATATTTCGCATGGATTCGGTGTAGGAGGCGACAAAGTTATTGATCTCCTTACAAGTGCAAATGTTCCACATAATAAGGGATTCAAGGTAAAAGATAAAGATAAAGATAGTACATATGATACATACATTGCATCTTACATATTTCATATATTTCTTCTATAAAGCTTTTCATCGATAATTACTTTACATCGGTGAAAATACTCCGCCATTTGTCGAGTTTGGGAATCTACACATCTGCTACAATTAGAGATGGTCGAATTGAAAAGTGTCCACTGCTATCTATTTCGGAGATGAAAAAAGAACGGAGAGGATCGTATGACTACCGTTTTTCGAACAATGGAAACACATTGCTCGTAAGATGGAAAGATAATAACGTGGTCACCATTGGTACAAATTTTGATAACAATGAAAATGGTTCATGTAAACGCTTTGTAAGAGGACAAGGTGCTATACAAATACCGCAGCCAAAACTATTTCATCGTTATAATCAAGACATGGGTGGTGTTGATAAGATGGACCAGATGGTGGCCGTCTACCGATCGCGTATCAGACAACGTAAGTGGTGGTGGCCAATATTCGCGTATCTGCTAGATGTATCGGTTGTAAATGCAATGTTGCTCATGAGAAAAGTTCATCCAAATAATATAAACTGTTCCAGTTTACTTAATTTCCGTCGCTACATAACAACTTCATACTTGTAAAGATTTGGAATGCCGTCTGTACGAGGTTCAAAAAGGAGAACTGTTAACGCCTATACACGTTTCGATGGTAGGAATCACATAATTGACTACTCCGAAACAGACAGACGATGTGCGAATTGTGGCAAGAAGTCTAATTTCTTTTGTATAAAATGCGAAAAAGGACTTCATCCTAAAAATTTGCGTTAAAATTCATCATACGTCCGGTGTTCCCACTGCATAGAGTCCCTTATAAGGGACGGTCTGTAAAACCTAAATTATAAGTTATTTTTAATAAATCTAATAAAACAAATTACTCTCCTTCCGTACTCATTGTGATCCATGTATCAGAAATTCTATAAAATATTTTATAAAATTGCTTATTTTTAAAAATAATGAAAGGGAAGCCTTTAGAGTAAAAACTGTTTTTTTTACGTGTATTTCTCTCCAATCATAAAAAATGGAGTATGGAACAAAATAGCAGTAAGCTGACAAAATGTGCACCACGAGTTTTCATCTTTACAGTATTGAAACCACGTGACGCAACTGACAGCTTAAAATGTACATCGTATATATTAATTTCGCCCTCAAAATCCTTTTGATTTTGAATTTCTTAACCATCCTATTTCAGACAGAAATTTCACCATCTTTTACTCACTCATACTCTTTTCCGGAGTGCCGTGAATTACCTGTTGAGTACTCCATCAATGTAAGTTCTTGAATTGCGTTTATCAAATAATAACAACTGAAGCATTTCCACAGCATCATGTCCATCAATGTTCATTACAACTTCCCAATTCCGCTAAGGCCAACATCACTCGCACTGCTACTTCTCCACTTCAACCAGACTTTGGACAAGTACACTATGTTTGAAATCCCCAAAAGACATTTTTGCCATTGGTGCTCTGTGTCATGTTCATTTCAAAACTTTTGAATTATTTTGCACAGAAAAAGGTTCCGTTACAGCAGCAGCAGAAGCAACGACAACAAAAAAAACAGAAATATAAATACCTTACTTTTGTCATTCGAAAACTTTTAACTTGGCCATAAATGCTTTACGAAATCCGAACGTAACAAAATCCCCGTAAATGATTTGAAATCATTTAAGAAAAGTATTTAAATGTAAATTGAGTTTTTTCTTGTGCCATTTCTACCATTTAAAGTTAACTAAATAACAGTAATAACCGAAAAACTTTTTTATCCCAACAAACAAACGAGTGACAGCAAAGAAATACGTCCATAACAATAATAAAAATAATACGATTTTCCTTTATCCTGGGATATACAATGGCACGAAAAGCAACGAAAAGAAAAAAAAATTGAAGCAGCCATCCCCCTAATTTCGTCCGGCAACGAAGAAACTAAGCAAACCAAGAAATTTGGTCAAATAAGTTTTCGTAACAAAACCACAAAATACACCAAAATCACGTGACCCAAACTGATAAGGTTACAACACAACACAAGAGCCGTTTCTTACTTAGTCGTCTCAGACTTGAGATGGTCAAACCCTCCTCCTGCCTCCTTTGTTGTCTTTGTCATTGTCTGTGTGTGGTTCTGGTGGGGTGGGGTATGGTGTTGTGCGGTGGATTGGTATCCTGCAGGGAACTACAATTCCTGGAGCTTATCTCACAAAGGACAAGCGTTTTTTTTTTTTGTTTATTCGGAGACAACGACGTAGTGCAATTCGCTAACAGGGATGCACGCTTTGGAAACACTTAAAGATGTACAAAGATTTGAAAGGCGCTTTATAACAACGAGAAAATATAATTTCGGGTGAATTTAATTTTTTTCAGCAGGACTTTGATATGCACTTTCGTTAAAAAAAAACAATAAATTTTTCAAATGGCCAAAACAATTGCTGGGCGGTGTTAGCTTTGCTCACAAAATACATATTTTCAGATAATATGGCTTAAATAAAACAAATATTGGAGAACTGTCGTGAACCCAGAAAATATTTGGTCTTAAATTGAAAGATTGGCGCCAAAGACGTTCCTATTCTTTGAAACGGGTTTTCCAACAATATGTGTTTTTTTGAATCACCCGGTATTTCGGTAGCTGTCACTTTTGAAGCTTTTATTCTTTGACATTTGAAAAGTTGAAACTACGCCATTACTAAAAATGGAACGAAACACGATTCAAAAACGCATTGAAATTATTAAAATTCGAAAAATCGAATTCCATCTCGGTGGCTACGTCAACAAGCAAAAGTGTCGCATCTGGGACACGGAAAACCCAAGAGTTATTGTTGAGAAGCCTCTCCATCCTCAAAGTGTGACTGTCCGGTGCGGTTTATGGTCTGGCGGGGTCATTGGAGCTTACTTTTTAGAAAATGAGGTTGGATCAATAGTTACGGTGAATGGATTGCGCTACGAGAGATGATTAATGATTTTTTCTTGTCGTAGTTGGATGGTATTGATCTGGACAACGTTTACTTTCAACCAGATGGCGCTACGTGCCACACAAGCAACGGAACCATTGCTCTGTTACGGTAAAAGTTTCCGGACCGTATTATCTCTCGAAGAGGTGATCACAATTGGCCACCGAGGTCTTGTGATTTAACACCTTGCTACTTCTTCCTTTGGGGCCACGTGAAAGATAAGGTCTACGCCCACAGCCCAGCGTCGTTTCAAAACCTCAAAGATAGAATTCGTGAAGCTATCGAGGACACAGGGCAGCCACTTTGCGATTTGGTTATGGAAAATTTCATGAAAAGGTCCTGTAAGCGTGGTCGTGGTGGCCATTTGGCTGATGTTGTTTTTCATTATTAACGGCTTACCTTCCTGTTTATTATGAAATAAACATCCGATCATTTATCTCAAAAAAATGCATTTTTCTTTGAATACCAAAATAACACCTCTTGTTGGAAAGCCCTTCACATAACGTTAAGAAAATTTACTTAATATTAATGAAATTAGTTATACCTTAAGTACAATATTTACTCATTTTTAAGACTAAGGGCGTCTTTGGCTCAATTTTTTCACTTTGTGACAACCTTTTCTATCCCCTCACCTTTGAGAGGAGGGTATATATCATTTGCTACGAACCAAAAGTGTAACACATCGAAGGTGTGAGCTAAGACCCTAAGTATGTTCGGCGGATATCCTTTTTGGTCATTTTAAATCGAATGAACAATGTCCGTCCGTCTGTCTGTTGGCTTGTGCGCACGATAACTCTCGACAGGAGTAACCGATTGTCTTCAAATTTGGTATGTGGTAATATTTGCTTCTATCTCCGGCTAAGTTCGAAGATGTGCCATATTGGTCCACTCCTTCCAGTACCTCCCCAACAAAGGGTTAACATTTAGTGAAATATTGATTATTTAATAACTTCTATACTACTTATTTGAACCCTCTGAATTTCTACACATAGTAGTAATGGACGAAGTTGCCACGCCCCTTTTGGTACCTCCCACACAAATGGACAATTTTGAACCAATAGTTAATAGCTTATAACTCTATTACCTGTGCATACAAAGACTTTTGTACAGTTTAATGGTGTAATAGTACCTACAATACAGTAAAAAATGGGATTTATTGCCACGCTCCTTTTGGTACCTCCCACACAAGTGGACCATTTTGTACCAAAAGTTACCAGCTTATAACTTTAATACCATTGCATACAAATACTTGACATTTTGTACAATGTAATTCTTTTATAGTACCTAGAGTCCCGAGAGACGTGACCGTTATTGGGTCGCCCCTTTTGATACCTCTCACACAAATGGACCATTTTGTACCAAAAGTGAACAGCTCTTAACTTTAATTTAAATACATACTTTAAAGTTATTAAATGCGATGTAAATTGATAATTATTTAAATAAAACAAAAAATAAATAAATTTACTACACGGAGGAAAATCGCCATTTTTGATATGTTTGAATCGAAAGAAAATATATTTGGAAATAAAATTTTTAAATTAATAAAATAAAATTAATAAAAATGAAAATCAATAAATTTTGTTTGGAACGCATATATTAATATATTAGAACACCCAAACAAATTTACTGTTTAGGAAATTTTCCAAATATATTTTATTTATAAAAGATTTTAAAAACTTTGCTGACTTTTTCGGATTTTAGTTCTTAGATTTCGTGTTACTTTATCTCTAAAAATGTTATAAGCAGCTTTTGTTCACATCACGAATTTTTAATTTATAAATATTCCAATTCATCACTGTGTGTCAATCCATATGCAATTTCTCGTAACGCAAGATTATGCGTCTTAAATTTTAATGGAATTTTACAAACATAAAAATTTCTAAAAATTAAACTGAAAAACAGAAAACTTGCCTTTAAATTAAGGTATTGATATATTGCCATATTTAAATACAAATTAATTATTTCTTCCGAAATATTAGTTCCAAATAAAAAATAATGGAATGAAAACATACTTTTGTTTAGAACAACATTCTTCCAAGCGTATAATATTTGTGTATGCACATATTACATATTTGACGTGTACGCTAAACATATGTATGTTTCCAGGAGAATATGTTTGGGACAATATACTACTGAAGCGATTTTTTTTCAGCGTGTAATATTTTTTTGAGACTCAAGGTGAGGGGATTCATTAGTCGGTTTACTCGACTGAACTTTCTTACTTGTTTTCTGTTTAGATTACGATTATATACCATTCGTTTTAATGGTTGGGCGTTTTGAAAAGAGTGATTTGCTTGTGTAGAATCATGTTAAGATGTTTAATGTACAATTTTCGTTTATATCAATGAAACAATATTTGTCTACATAATTATCAAAAATATGATAAGAGTTTTTTTATTTGTGAATAAAATTTAGAGATATAAATTTAAAATTAATTTTGTATACCCTCGAATAGGTGGAAAGGGGTATATATTATTAGTTATGAATGTAAGAAAGTTTCAATCGAGTAAAACCGACTAAGCTTAACCTTCACCTTGTGAGTAATGTAATACACGCTGAAAAAATTGGCTTCTGTAGTATATTTTCTCAAACGTATTCTACTTGAAACATATATACTCGAAATATATAATATTTAAAACAAACAAAAATTATATATTTGGGAGGATTATGATCTAAACAAATCTTTCTTTCCGTCCTACTATTTTTTGTTTGAGACAATTATTTCCGAAACAAAGATTTATTGGCATTCGAGAACTAAGAAAATATTTAAATCTATACATATATATATGAACTGTTTGTTTTGAAAGTGGCGTAAACGCCATTTTCACATACCTTGAGTTAAGGGTGGATTTGGTATCAGGCTAGCCGTACATAATTTTATCAAAACGAATTTTCTCAAAAAAGTCAAAGATGACTTAGATTTTTAAAACTTTAGTTTTGCTATGAAAAAAAAATACAAAAATGTTTGTTTTGAAATCCAATTACAGTAGATATTTAAACAAACCGTGGATATTATTGCAGAAATCATTATTTATTATTAAAATGGATATTTATCTTAAGTAAGAACATTTTATTTGTTGTGAAAAACAATTCTTTCTGAAGATTTCTCTGTTGCAGCAAATGATCGATATTTCGTATCCGACAGATTACAAGATTTGACAAATCTCAGAGAATATGTGGAAGATAGTAAGAAAATTCGTGTCTAGTACAGTTTTTTTTGTAATCATGAGGAGTAAAAATATCATAAATAAGTAGCGCACCACAGGTCGAACCACTGGACATGAGACGGACGTGTATGTCAGTGGACAAGAGACGTTGAACGCCTCCACCCTCATCCTTACTTATCCAATGAAATCATCAATTTGAATTAAAAGATCAAAATTCGCACCAAATCTTCTAAAATCAATGAAGGAACACATTTTTTTAGTGTATACTGTATTTATTTTTTCAAAGCAATGTATTAATAACTCTTTTGAGCATATTCTGCCATTTAGTAATGAAATAATAAAGAACTGTTTTGAATATAACATTTTTATATAGGAAACTAGCTGGACCCGGTCCACTTCGTTGCCTCAGACTTCAGATTTCCGATCTCGTTAATTTTTGGACTAATTAGACTGACACCAAATATATATATGCACATAATTACATTGAAAGTCAGTCGCCGTCAGTGGTAGCGAACGGACGTGTTATTGCTGAGCGGATAGTTTTTCCAATCTATTACGCAATACTTATTCACCTACCTACTACGCAACCATAAGGTGTTGTTCTTAAAGTGGGTGTTGAATTTGTTGCATCGGTCTCAGGACAGACATTTTGGAAGTAGTCTGGAAGGCCAACATCGAAGTACCTATTACGGGCAAATACTGGCTATGGGGGTCTCTCCCAAAAATGTATGATTAACCCTGATGAAGTAAATGATATTACGGTGCAGGGAAAAATAAACCCAGTACCGGCGGAAAGCGTTGATTTACTCGCGAGTCACGTGTCGTCGTTATCAAACAATCGTGAGCAAGTAACTTCTACGGGGTTGGTTGCCTCGGATTTCGTAGTCGCAAGAGATACAAGCGCACATCTAGCCTTTGGCAAAATAAACGATGAGGATGATAAAGAAAACCCTAGGGGGGGCTCTAAGCAACCCCAGCTTTTAAAAGCTAGTGGGAACTCGGACTCTGAGTCATCAAGTGATAACAATATTACTATTGTTGAAAATCGGAAAAGACTGTCAGGGGCACAAAGAAGGAAACTGAATAAGATGAACCGGCAGAAGATATTACAGGATGAATCTGACTCTTCTACATCTACTAAAAGAGTCAGATCTCCCGAAGAGCATAGCCATGCGAAATCAACTAAGAAGAAAACCAGTAAGGAAAGGCTAAAGTCGGGCGGTGCCGACTATATAATACCCTACACCACTCTCGTAATATTGAATAACTCTGATATATAAATTTTGTAATTCATGTATAAATTGTTTACATAAATTTACTTTTGGGACATTTTATCCTTAAATAATACCCTGTACCACAGTGTGGTGTAGGGTATAAAAACGATTGGATCTAAAGAGCCAAATCGGATGAAACATATATATGGGAGCTATAGCTAAATCTTAACCGATTTTCTTCAAATTCGGCAATGTTGGTTCATGGATCAAGAAACTCTACCATTCTAAATTTCAACACGATTGGGTATAAAATATAGATTTTATAGGACTAAAGGGCCAAATCGGACGAATCATATATATGGGAGCTATAGCTAAATCTTAACCGATTTTCTTCAAATTTGGCAATGTTGGTTCATGGATCAAGAAACTCTTCCATTCTAAATTTCAAAACGATCGGATGTAAAATACAGCTTCTATAGGACTAAAGGGCCAAATCGGACGAAACATATATATGGGAGCTATAGCTAAATCTTAACCGATTTTCTTCAAATTCAGCAATGTTGGTTCATGGATCAAGAAACTCTACCATTCTAAATTTCAAAACGATCGGATGTAAAATACAGCTTCTATAGGACTAAAGGGCCAAATCGGACGAAAGATATATATGGGAGCTATAACTAAATCTGAACCGATTTCAACCAAATTCAATAGCGATCTTAACAGCCGCGAAATAATCTAAACTGCAAAATTTCAGAACGATCGGAGTGAAATTGCGACCTGTAGTCGACGAACAACTTTACATGGACAGACGGACGGACGGACAGACATCGTTAAATCGACTCAGCTAGTGATTCTGAGTCGATCGGTATACTTTAAGGTGGGTCTAGCTGTGTTATTTTAAGGTGTTACAAACATCTGCCGTGAAACAAACTTATAATACCCTCACCGACACCCAGCACTTCGAAGAAACCTATTCAATCTACCAAAAAAGGAGTTTCTAGTCAGAATCCGTTAATAATGGGAGGAGAAGTTGATCTTGTTGTTGAGAAGGTGAGTAAGTCCACCAAACCATCCATAAAAGAGGGGGCCTCAAACAAAAAGACCCATTCTAAAGGAAAAAGCAAGGTGGCTATAAGAAAGGGTAAGGAAACACCATCTTATTCCCAAATAGCCAAAAAACATATTCAGGACGAACTACACTATGCCATAATTGATAGCAGTAGTGCGTCTGGCAGAATTCCCGAAGAGCAAAAGAGCATCTTCGAAGATTTGTTCTACACAAAGGAATTGGACCACATTCTCGAATCTAATGATGGACCAACAATCCAAGTAATGAGTTGCACGTTTGAGAGGGGCGTTTTGATGCTGAAACTGGCATCACAATGCTGTGTCGATGTCCTCGGAAAACTAGTGGAGAGCTGAAGCTGAAACTGGTAAGGAAAAGGGATATCGATGTACTCATAAAAACATCTTTCTATGTCAGAGGATGGGCTAGTAAGGTACCGTCAGAGCGCATACTCAGCGTCATTGGCAAACAAGATTCGAACCTTAAAGTGGGGAAGTGGGAA
This sequence comes from Eudasyphora cyanicolor, assembly GCA_963930755.1. Classification (NCBI taxonomy): domain Eukaryota; kingdom Metazoa; phylum Arthropoda; class Insecta; order Diptera; family Muscidae; genus Eudasyphora; species Eudasyphora cyanicolor. The sequence continues at coordinate 217,590,444 of OZ005734.1, read as the reverse complement.
GTCTTCCACAGGAAAAATGATCCCGATGGTTCTCTCCTGGTGGTAGGCATAGACCCGTATTCCAGGGATAGCCTTGTCAAGACAAAAGGCATGGCATTTTTCGGGATTTGGAAAATCTTCTTTAATATTGGAAAAACCCCCATTGGCAGGACAGTTAAGTCGAGCCCAAACACGAACGTACCGCCTGCAGTGGCAAACGAAAATAGTGAACAGAATGAAGCGAGTGAGACAATTCCAAAAAGTGAGGTGGAAGTGGTCGATAACATCGCCAATTTGCCGATAACATCATCAATTTTGCAGAAAGTTCCCAGCAAAGGTGGTGATAACAATATGAAGAGGAGCACAAAAACTCAAAACAAAGAGGGAGCGACAAAAAACAACACCGCCTTCCAAAAAGAGGTCGATAACATTACCAAATTGCCGATAATATCACCAATTTTGCAGAATGTTCCCAGCAATAGTGGTGATAGGAATAGGTACATAAAGAATAAAAACAAAGAGGGAACGACAAAAAGTAACACCGCCTCCCAAAGAGGTCTACTTGAAGAGTGTGTAATAGGTAATAAACGAAAGGAGGAGAAAGACTCACTACCAAATAAAGAGGGAGTGCAACCAAATAGGATAGACGACTCCCAAAGGAAATTTTTACTGGAAAGACAATGATTGAGGTCATCCAGATAAACCTCCACCGGAGCGAAATGGCATCCATTGCTCTGATGGACATAATAAATAAAGGCAGGGTTCATGTTGCTTTGGTCCAGGAACCGTGGACTACTAGTAACAAAGTTACTGGATTAAACCATATACAATCTTTTCTACGCTAACACAGGTACTCGTCCAAGGACTTGTATTCTGTGCCATAAAAACTTATGCTATCTATTCTCTCCAGAGCTGTCAACATCGGACGCAACTGTGCTGATACAAGGTAATGGAAGTATGTATCTGGCGTCAGTATACGTGCCATTCGATGCGCCGACATTGCCACCTACGTCGGAATTACAACGTCTGGTAAGGGAATCCAAAAATACACGTAATGTGTTACTAGCTGGTTGTGATGCCAACTCACACCATATTGCTTGGGGTAGTAGTGACACCAATAAAAGGGGACAAGCCCTTATAGAATTTTTGAATACTAACGATCTCCTAACTCTCAACATAGGGAACAAGGCGACCTTTGTAAACAAAATTAGGGAAGAAGTATTAGATATAACGATATGCTCGGAAAACCTCATTGATGAGATCCATGAGTGGAGGGTTTCGGATGAACACTCCTATTCGGACCACCGTTATATAAGGTTTAAAATTGCACGGCCACCGCCTAGCCCAATAAGTTTCCGTAATAAGGCTAAAACCGACTGGACCAAATTCGGCAATCTACTTAGAAATCGATTGGGCCAGCCTAAACACGTACAGAAGACATTGCTATCAATGTGAGGAGGATTACGGAGGCTCTTGTAAAATCATTCGAAGATAGTTGCCCGCTTCGAGAAAGGAAATCTGCCTATGAGAACTTTAGTCCATGGTCAACTGCGTATTTTCTGGGTACCGGGACACAACGGAGTGATTGAAAATGAACGAGCAAACAGCTTGGCTTCAAAGGGCAGAGAACTTCGAGTAATAAACTTGGAAAATTGGAAACCTTTCGAAGCCACGAAGGAAGAGTTGAAGCATTGGGCAGTGATGGCTCACAAAACTGTGTGGGGTATGAAAATCATAAATAAGGAGGGCACAACAGGCCGAACCACTGGCTTAAGTGTATGTCCATGGACATGAGACGTTTTAAACGTCTCCTCTATTCAACCTAACCTAACCTAACCTAATTACATTGATCTCTCTAACAAATTGCTCAAGATATATCAAACACAAAATTTAATTGGCTTATATGGGCGGGGCCACTCCCATTTTTCCTACCCCGCCCATTTTTGGACCAAGCACGTAGACTGCCAGCTAATATATATGCACACAATTAGAGTAATGTCGCTAATAATTTGTGCGAGTTATGTCAATTTAAAATGTTTGTTTATATGGGCGGGACCACGCCCATTCCAATCCCGCCTATATTGGGACAAATCACGAAGACTACCACCAGATACATGGCACAAAATTACAGCTCTCTCGCTAACAAATTGTGTAAGATATCTCAAATTAAAAATTTTGCTTATATGGGCGGGGCCACGCGCATTGGTCCGATCCCGCCCATTTTTGAACGAATCACGTAGACTGCCACCAGATACATATGTACAACATTACAGCACTCTAGCTAACAAATTGTGCAAGATATATCAATTTCAAAATTTGGCTTATATGGGCGGGGCCACGATCATTCGTCTAATTCCGCCCATTTTTGGACCAATCACGTAGGTCGCCAACAGATATATTTACCCAAAATTACAGCTCTCTCGCTAACAAATTGTGCAAGATATCTCAAATTCAAAACTTGGCTTATATGGGCGGGGCCACGCCCATTGGTCCGATCCCGCCCTTTTTTAACCAATCACGTGGAGTGCCACCAGATACGTATGCACAAAATGACAGCTCTCTCGCTAACAAATTGTGCCAGATATATCAATATCAAAATTTAGCTTAAAGGGGCGGGGCCACGCCCATTAGTCCGACCCCGCCTATTTTTGGACCAATCACGTAGGTCGCCAACAGATATATATATAAACAAAATTACAGCTCTCTCGCTAACAAATTGTGCAAGATATCTCAAATTCAAAATTTGGCTTATATGGGCGGGGCCACGCCCATTGGTCCGATCCCGCCCATTTTTGAACCAATCACGTAGACTGCCACCAGATACATATGTACAAAATTGCAGCACTCTCGCTAACAAATTGCGCAAGATATCTCAATTTTAAAATTTGTCTTAGGTGGGCGGGGCAACGCCAACTTGATATATCGAAAATTCAAGTACCCCACCACGCCCCACACACATACATTCTGTAAAAATTTCAAGAAGATCGGTTCAGCCGTTTAGACGTCTATACGGTACAAACAAACCAACAAACCAACAGACAAACAAACACACATATTCGACGGACCCACGGACTCGTTGGGCCCATTCCAATCCACGAGGCTTGTCCGCAGGCAACAATCTTTGCGTCAATTGAATTTTGTACGGGAACAAATGCAAATCAACGCGAATAATCCGTTGTAAAGTGGACCGAGCCATGCCCAACTGCTGAGAACGGCGTTTTTGGGATGTTCTTGGGGACCTCTCAACACTGGCTCGTACGGCAGCGATATTCTCGGCCGATCGCCTGGGTCGACTTTTATTTGGCCTCTTCGGATTAGAAAGAGCCTCACCAGTCGAAAATTTTTCGTATAAACGCTTAAATGGTGTTCTTAGAAGGCGCACTTCTCACATTTTTTAATATTTTAAAAGCACGTTGACTTGACTTCTTCTGTTGAATGTAAATTTCAACTATTTCAGAGCGCTCACGTGGCGTGTATTGTTCCATGGTAAAAATCTGCTTGGACTGACGCTTCAAACGCGGAATGTCATTAAGCGATCTGACATCTCTGTCAAAAGTTATGGCGTTGCCAGATGGGTCCGTCGAATATGGGAGACCCTGTATATAGATATGGCGTTTACGCCACTTTCAAAACAAACTTTTGTACAAAATGCTTAACTACATTCACCATTGCAAAAAGCGGGTTAATAGGCCTCAAAAGCGAAAAATTGTACACCTTGTAGAAAATTTGAATACTTGTGATGAGCTGTATGCAGATATTTTATTTCTACTATTCACCCAGATTTTTAATCGAATTGAAACGCAAAATCCTTTATATCTCGTTTTAAAAAAAATGGATTTACGCCACTTTCAAAATAAACAGTTCATATATAACACAATTCCGTACGTTTGAACACGCATCACTCGAGAACGGATCGTTCGTTTCATGATTTTTGGCTTGATGAGTTCGTTGTGGCTCCAGAAGTGACACTGTGGATGAAAATTGAAGATTGGTCAAGGAGGCGCGAATCTGCCAACAAAACTTTATAGCACGATAAGGGATCGATGATTTTTATGCCCTCACCTTAGAGAGGAGGGTATATATCATTTGCTACGAGCCAAAAGTGTAACTCATGTAACATGTTCGGCGGAAATCCGTTTTGGGCCATTTTAAGTCGTTTGAGCAATGTACGTCCGTCTGTCTGTCTATCTGTCTGCTGGCTGGTGCGCACGATAACTCTCGTAAGGAGTAACCGATTGATTTCAAATTCGGTATGCGGTAATATTTTTCTCTATCTCCAGCTAAGTTCGAAGATGGGTCAAATGGGATGTAACAAAATCCTGGGACAAAAGAAATCATAAAAAATAGAAAAAAATCGAAAAAAATATTTTATTTTATTTTTTAAAAGTTTGCATCCTAGCTAAGAAAATAATGCCTATTTTTTTTAATTTCTGTTTAAATAGCGATTTTATTTATTACTTTTATTTATACGTGTATTATGTACATTTGAGTTTATTTATATGAACAAGTTTCATTAGAAGTAATTGTGAGTTCTTTGTTGACGTTTGCAGATTTCGTAATCGGTTTCTCTAATGAGGAACCAAATATAATCTCCCATCATTCTTTCATCCCAGTGCCCTTGGCAACGCCGCTCGATGGGCTTCAATTCTTGGTGAAACCTTTCGCCATGTTCGTCACTTACGGCGCCAAGATTCTCGGGGAAAAAGTTTAAATGAGAATGCAAGAAATGAATTTTGAGGGACATATTTACACCTGTTGGAATACATAAAGCGAAAAATAAGTTGGAAGAATACATACATATCGCACCTGTTCCTCAAAAGGGTAACAACTCAAAATTTTTAAATTTTGCTTTTTTGCAAGAAAACAACGTACAACGACAATTTCTACCCACTGCAAAAAATGTCCGTTGATTTTTCTTCTTTTTCATAATAAAAAACCGTTATGATTCTCTCTGTGTTTACAGAATAACGTCTTTAGATTCAACTAAAGATTTACATTTTGAATTGTCTCCAAGTGTTTAAGCAAATGGGACCGTTGATTTATCATCTAAATAGTAATATTTTTAGTTGTGCCCTTTTCAACTTATAATCCGAGTAAGATTTTTCAGTCAAAAAGGTACAACTCAAAATAATACCACTATATAAAGGGTCCGCCATCTAACGTTTTTTTTTTAACTAGTGCTTATTTCGTAAATGGTAACACTTAGCTCATGTCTGATTTATATACCAAGTTTACATACTTGGCGGGTATGTAAAGAAGCAAAATTGTCGCATTTGGGGGACAGAGAACCCGCACGCATACATTGAAAAGCCGTTACACCCAAAACGAGTCACTGTTTGGTGCGGATTTTGGTCCAGAGGCATAATTGGGACATTTTTCTTCGAAAATGAGCAGGGAGTGGCCGTTACAGTCAATGACGATCGTTATCGGGCCATGTTGAACGAATTTTTGTTCACAAAAATTGAAGAGGAGGATATTGGCATCATTTGGTTTCAACAGGACGTGCCACACAGCCGAAGCTACACTCGATGTTTTGCGTCCTGTTTTTGAAGATCCCATTATCAGCCGCAGAGCTGATGTCGTTTGGCCACCTCGGAGCTGCTATTTGTTATTTTTCTAAAATCAATAAAAATACAAAAAGGAAAATAGCGTTATTATTTTTGTCTATGACATTTTATTGCAACGACATATTTTTTTTTTTGTAAAATACCATTAATATTAACGGAAACAGTTCCTCTACTGAAAATGTTTACATTTTGAGCTGTTACCCTTTTGTGGAACAGGTGCGATATGTGTTATATACATAAATGTAACAAATTTTTTCATAATTTTTTAACAGATAATTAATCATTGTTTCATATTCAATTTAGCCATTGTTGCGTATGATTCCTTAGTGTTGACTGCATAAGCAATGGGAATCGACGGTTTCTGACTGCTGTCATTAAGTAACCGCCATTCCTTTGAATTGTATGTTTGATTAAGTTCCTCGAACAATCCTGGAATGTCCTTGCAAAAGCAACTGTTATCCACAGTTGTATACAATTGTTTCTAAGATATATCACGGACTCTATAATATGATATGTTAACATCTGGGGCCAAAATATTGTACTGTTTCATCCCAGATGCAAGTAGTTCTGCCTTATCTTTGGTCCAAGTCTCTCACTACATCAATGAGTTGAATCTTATTTAAAAGCAATGACTTCTGACTCAAACTTGAATCGCTCAGAGTTGAGTACTCAGTTGAACTTGATGATGTTTCAGTTATTAGGCTGTTTGCTGTACTTGGACACTTCCTACTCCATTATATTAACTTACACAAAAATAGCAGTTCGTATCGTGAATGAATGGTTGTCTCCTAATCATTGGCATACCAAATTGCAAGTGAAGACTAAAATTAATACGTTTTATTCCACAAAACATTGTAATACATTAATTTTAAAGTACTTACCACATTCTTCCACTAGTCCATCGAGTAAGATTTACGTGGCAAGAATTACACAAATTACTAGGTGTCCACGGTTCGTTCATATTTTTAATACGTATATCAAAATATTACACATACATATATTTCTTCTATTATTTTACTAAACGCACGTTGATTTTTTTAATTACATATTTTCCGCAGATGTAGCAGAAAATTTCGGGATCATTTACACATTGAAAAGTTCTTTGCCTTTTACTCATTCTTCGAAATATAACTTTGTAATATTTTTCAGAAAATCGGCTTATCTCTTTAAGCCGCTGAATTACACTAATTTATTAATAAGAAATTTCATTCATAAAGACCGGTTTTAAGGTTCATAAGTTGCAGTACCTGTAGCTGACATATAGTTTGCTTCGAAAGTAGACACCCAATATTTTCAAGACTGCCGCGTACTACTTTGTATTGCGATATATAATTTTACTACAAAAACCAGTAAGGAAAGGCTAAAGTCGGGCGGTGCCGACTATATAATACCCTACACCACTCTCGTAATATTGAATTACTCTGATATATAAATTTTGTAATTCATGTATAAATTGTTTACATAAATTTACTTTTGGGACATTTTATACTTAAATAATACCCTGTACCACAGTGTGTTGTAGGGTATAAAAACGATTGGATCTAAAGAGCCAAATCGGATGAAACATATATATGGGAGCTATAGCTAAATCTTAACCGATTTTCTTCAAATTCGGCAATGTTGGTTCATTGATCAAGAAACTCTACCATTCTAAATTTCAACACGATTGGATGTAAAATACAGCTTTTATAGGACTAAAGGCCCAAATCGGACGAAACATATATATGGGAGCTATAGCTAAATCTGCACCGATTTTCTTCAAATTCGGCAATGTTGGTCCATGGATCAAGAAACTCTACCATTCTAAATTTCAAAACGATCGGATGTAAAATATAGCTTCTATAGGACTACAGGACCAAATCGGACGAAAGATATATATGGGAGCTATATCTAAATCTGAACCGATTTTCTTCAAATTCGGCAATGTTGGTTCATGGATCAAGAAACTCTACCATTCTAAATTTCAAAACGATCGGATGTAAAATACAGCTTCTATAGGACTAAAGGACCAAATCGGACGAAAGATATATATGGGAGCTATATCTAAATCTGCACCGATTTTCTTCAAATTCGGCAATGTTGGTTCATGGATCAAGAAACTCTACCATTCTAAATTTCAAAACGATCGGATGTAAAATATAGCTTCTATAGGACTAAAGGGCCAAATCCGACGAAAGATATATATGGGAGCTATATCTAAATCTGAACCGATTTTCTTCAAATTCGGCAATGTTGGTTCATGGATCAAGAAACTCTACCATTCTAAATTTCAAAACGATCGGATGTAAAATACAGCTTCTATAGGACTAAAGGGCCAAATCGGACGTAACATATATATGGGAGCTATAGCTAAATCTTAACCGATTTTCTTCAAATTCAGCAATGTTGGTTCATGGATCAAGAAACTCTACCATTCTAAATTTCAAAACGATCGGATGTAAAATACAGCTTCTATAGGACTAAAGGGCCAAATCGGACGAAAGATATATATGGGAGCTATATCTAAATCTGAACCGATTTCAACCAAATTCAATAGCGATCTTAACAGTCGCGAAATACTCTAAACTGCAAAATTTCAGAAAGATCGGAGTGAAATTGCGACCTGTAGTCGACGAACAACTTTACATGGACGGACGGACGGACGGACGGACGGACGGACGGACATCGTTAAATCGACTCAGCTAGTGATTCTGAGTCGATCGGTATACTTTAAGGTGGGTCTAGCTGTGTTATTTTAAGGTGTTACAAACATCTGCCGTGAAACAAACTTATAATACCCTGTACCACAGTGTGGTGTAGGGTATAAAAAGGCGTAACAGAATAGAAACCTCATAAATAAAAAGCCAAAAAGCCAATAAAAATGACCTTCTACCTGAGCGGATCTCATCGAATATAGCACATTGCATATCATGTTTTTTGGACGGCCATAAAACCTCGTCCTCTATATAATTTTATAATGTCTGACATCAATCCTCATTAAATATAAGCAAAAACATCATTTAAAAACAAAAAATATGAAATAAGATTTTTTTGAATTTCCCTAACATTTACAAAATAGCTCATAACTTTTACATCTATCCATAGCATAGTTAGCAAGTTAGGCTTTTGAAAAATGTGAAAAAATAATGTTTTCTATTTTTTTATTTAAAATATTTTTTTTCATATTTTTGACGACTCTTACTATACCAATAATTCTACGTTAAAGCGATATTTGCAGCATATGTATCCCTCATAATGCCCTTTAATTTGAGGCATAACACGGCTCAATCAGGCTTATACTTGAAAAATTATGGTCCAAATACTGAATGTACATTTCATGAAAGCTGGAATTTAAAAAAAAATTACCATAAAAAAATTTTTAAACATTTTTTTTGTGTTTGTGACACCTAATTGCACCAGAAACTGTTATCCACATCCCTTGGACAACAATATTGTTGCACAGTGTTATTAAAAGCCACATTTAAGCCACATCTTTGCCAAACTCTTAATCTGCAAAATGTGGTATTTATAGCTTAAATTAGCATATTCGAGAGCGACCTCTACACGGGGACTGCAACAAAATATAAACTGATTTGTATAAATTGTGTTGAGATGAATTCAATAATATTTGTGTGTGCAAAATATTATATATTTGAAGTGTAAGCTGATCATATGTATGGGACAATATACTACAGAAGCGATTTTTTTAGCGTGTACATAATGGCATCAATAGTCGGTTCAAACAAAACGAATCAAGTTCGATGATATATAACACACACTATATTTTATTTAAATTTAAAAAAAGGAAGCCCTTATTGAAGTTCCCTTTATTAACACATACAACATTTGAAGTAGATCGGCCAGACATACGGACGGACATTGCTGATTGAAATTACATACTTAAAATGTCCTGGTCACTCTTTCAAAGTGTTACGCTGTTCTTTATTTGTTCCGCCCACAAAAATGAGCCCATAAAAATCATGTAGATACAAATTATTATTGGTGTTTGACAAAATGTATTTTTGATCAGTTTGTTGTATAATTAAAGTGTCCATATAAAAAAATACTCTTTTCTTGTAGTGATATTGGTTGAACACGTCATATTATGATCTTTGACAATCATTAAATGAATGCACTCATCCTACAAAATGTTGTCCATAGTTCCCTCATCAGCACCAACACAAATTAGACTTTAAGTATCCACTGTCACTTTTTATTGGTGATGCCACCAATTTCACTATAACCAACTCCAGCGGTGATGGCAGAACGAAGGCCCTGAAATATATACGAGTACACTACTCATTCATTCACTCGCTCACTCACTTCTTCACTTGCACAATTGTTATTATGATGGCCCATAAACGATTTGAGACGATTCCTTTTTTGTTATTGTTAAACTTTTTCAAGATTTTAGCATATTTTATTAGAACACTTCACTTCACTATTATTGCGCAGTGTGGTGCGGTGTGGAGCGGTTCGGTGCGGTGGCCCAAAGTGGTGACATAACTTTCGCCTTTAGTGGAAAGGAGATCCTCGGCTCATGTATATTTGTGTGTGTGTGCGGGAGAAAGGGCTTTTTATTGGAATATGTTTTGTTGTTAGGAAACATTTCATGGGGATATAAAAGTTTTGCTTCTTCGCCTTCTTTTTGTTTTTTTTTTGCTCTGGCAGGAGCGACAACTTTTTTCATTTCGTATCTATCGGTCTTGTATTTTATTGTCGGAATACAATTCAAAGAATGAACATCTCACGGAGTGAATGGAGGAAAAGTTTTAAATTTAAACTTTAGCTTATTGCTGGGTGCGTGTGTGTGTTTTGGTATGTGTGCGCGCTTTATATTTAGTGCAATCGACATAAAGGATAAATATAGAATAGGATAGGATGGATAATATACCAAAGTCAAATGACAAAAAATAACGACAACAGCAGTAGAAAAATCAAATATAATGCTTTAATTTAAAAACTAAAAAAAGTAATATCTTTGAACTTTCATTATATTCGATTTGGATGGAATTCGATTGAAGTGTGCAAATGTATGGCAATGTTACAATATAAATATGATATATGTATTGTTGAATATATTGTAATAACTGGAAAATAAAATTTTTTGACAATCGTTTACATTTGTATCCCCTCACCTTAGAGAGGAGGGTATATATTATTTGCTACGAGCCAAAAGTGTAACACATCGAAGGAGTGGCCTAAGACCCTAAGTATGTTCGGCGGATATCCGTTTCGGGTAATTTTAAGTCGAATGAGCAATGTCCGTCTGTCTGTCTGCTGGTGCGCACGATAACTCTCGAAAGGAGTAATCGATTGACTTCAAATTTGGTATGTGGTAATATTTTCTTCTATCTCCGGCTAAGTTTGAAGATGGACCAAATTGGTGTACTCCTTCTAGTACCTACTTATTTGAATACTTGAAATTTCGTACAGTGCAATGCTTTTATAGTCCCTAGAGTATAGTGAAACGTGGCCGCTATTGGCACGCCCCTTTTGGTACCTCCCACAGAAATGGACCATTTTGCACCAAAAGTTAACAGCATGATAATAAATAAATTTACTAATATTTTTTGGGACTCAAGGTTAGGGGATTCATAAGTCGGTTTACCCGACTGAACTTTCTTACTTGTTATTTATTTATTATAAACAGTCTTTTATGTTTGATGATATTTAAGATTTATAGATGATATTATGACCAATACTTTTTATGTCGTTTTGTTGCATAGTATTCGGCTTAACATCGAAAAAAGTAAAGAAAGGCTACAGTTGGGCGAATCCAACTATATGACACCCTACACGAACCTGGAAGAGAAAGAAAAAGAAATATTGTCTTAATGTATAACATCTGATTTTCTTACCTATTTTTACAATAAGCATTAGAAGGGCCGTAAAAAAGAATCTCTGACACAAAATAACTTAAAATCCCAAAAAATAAACTATGACCCAATGAATTAATATCAAATAATCAGAATTTCTTCCAAATTGTTAAATTTTTGTCGAATATATGAACCTGAATATTAGCACTGAGTCATCAATATATTACATTTATTCTTATTTTAAATAATGGTGAATCCTACTTGCACGTTTCTCGAATTAATACATTCGAAGCATTATTATTTCTACACCGGCGAAATCGCCGTTACAGAAAATATAATTTTCAAAAAATGTTTGAATTGAAGAAATATATTTAAAACCAACATTTTTTAAATGTTATATTTATTTTTTTCCGTAACTCCTTTTGGGAGCATAGGGCTTCCACAAAGCATCTGCATCTTATACGATTTGCGGCAAGTTGTTTTTGCTTCTTCCCATATAAGATTGTTTTTTCTTAGTTCTTGGATAATTGTGCGTCGCCAGGTGTTCCTTTGTCGACCGTGGTTCCTTGATCCTTGGGGATTCCACTCAAGTGCCATCCTTGTAATACTATGGGGGCTTTTCCTTAAGTGATGTCCGATTCACCTCCATTAAATGCCTTATCTGCTTCGGCATGGGTTCCTCATTTGTCAAGTTCCATTGTTCTATGTTACTTATATTGTTGGACCAGAATATTTTGCATACGATTCTGAGGCACCTGTTAATGAATGAATACCTGTAACCTTTGCGGATGGTGTTTGACACAAGCCAGGTACAACAGAACTGACTTAACACATGCGTTGAATATTCCGAGCTGGTATTCCTGGATGAGCTTTTGAGTGAGCTTCTCCATACTGACTGCAGTCGTCCGAATACTGATTCTGAGGCACCTGTTAATGAATGAATACCTGTAACCTTTGCGGATGATGTTTGACACAAGCCAGGTACAACAGAACTGACTTAACACATGCGTTGAATATTCCGAGCTGGTATTCCTGGATGAGCTTTTGAGTGAGCTTCTCCATACTGACTGCAGTCGTCCGAATACTGCTTCGCTTGGTTGAGTCTGTTGTTTACGTCTGCTTCTGCGCCACCGTTTGTTGCCATTGTACTTCCTAGATAGCGAAGCTACATACTAAATTGGTTGACCTTTTAGCATTATACATTCTGTGCTATTGTTGTTAATTTGCATGGCTTAGGTTTTCTTGATATTTATCTCAAGTCCAACACTGCGAGCTTATCTTTCCAGGTCTTCCAGCTTCGACTGCATGTTGGAGATCTTGTGCGAGTAGACAAATATCATCCGCATATTCCAAATACTCGAGTTGCCGCGAGAGTCTGTTATATATTTGTCAACAAATAATTTTGTATTTGAAAATCAAGAAATTTTGTTTGTAACGCATATATTAATATACGAGTATTAGAACAAAATATATTTGCGAACTGACTTTCACAAAGAAAATATGCATTTACACACAAAAAAAGTTATTGTTTAAGAAGTTTACCAAATATATTTAATTTAAAATTGATTTTTAAAACTTTGCTAACTTTTTCGAATTTTAGTTTACATTTTTCCTAAATTTCGTGTTATACTTTATAGTTTTTAGAACTTAGAACTATTGGTAAATGACGGAATGTTGAGTTCCAGAAAACTTAACAATAAAATATTTTAAACATTTTATAAACTACAAAATTGATTTCAAAATATTAAGTTTAATGATTAAACTGTAAATCAAGTATTTGGGGCCTTTCCAATCTTCGTACTTCTTCACTGTCATCTAGCAGTCATATGGCGAGTACATTACAATAGTAACTGAGTCGGTTTACATATCTAGAACTGAATCGAGAAATTTCGTCTTTGACTAAGGCAATACCAAGGTTCTTGTGAATATTGTTTTTGTTTTGCTAACCATGGAGCATTGACTAGTAATCTTAAGGTTTTTAATTGGTATCTCTGAATTTCGTTGATTTCCAGTTATACCTTACAAATTAAAAATAGGGTAGCAATTATTTTCGTTTTAAAGCACACGTTTTTAATTTCTATTTATTCCAAGTCATCATTTTCTGTCAAACAATCAAGCAATGTACCATTATGCAAGATTATAACATTTCAATTATAATAGTATTTTACGAACTTTTAAAGTTTTGGAAAAAAATTAATGTTGATTCACTGAAAAACATAAAACTTGTCTTAAAATTAAGGTACTGACATATTTTCTGAATACTTAAATGCAAATATATGAGGAGGTACTAGTATTTTCTCAAATTGTGCAAAAACACAAAAAGTGAAATAGTCAAGTTTTGAAAAGTACCTCCTCATACATTTATTTCGGAAATAATAGGCCCAAAAAAAATGGGGATGGAAACAAAGATTTGTTTACACCAACATCTTTCCAAATATATAATATTTGTGTGTTCCAAACATAATATATTTAGAGTGTACCCTAAACATTTGTATTTTTCAAGTGAAATATGAGTAGGACAATATACTACAGAAGCGATTTTTTCAGCGTCTATTAAAGATTCGATCCTTTCGAAATTACCGCCGCTCTTATTTTTTACCCTTCACCATAGAATGGGGGTATATTCATTTTGTCACTCCGTTTGTAACACCTCTAAATATGGATCTGAGACCCCATAAAGTATATATATTCTTAATCGTCGTAAAATTCTACGACCTTTTAGCCATGTCCGTCTGTTGTAATCACGCTACAGACCATAATAATAGAGCTGGGTTGATCAAATTTGGTAGAAATATTTCTTATAGTTGCAGGTTGTTTGGGATTGTAAATGGGCCAAATCGGTCAATGTTTAGATGTAGCTCCCCTATAGAGGTCGATCAAAAATGTGGCTTTTGAGCCATAGATACCACATTTTTAAAGTACTTTAGCAGAGACTTTGCATTTTTATTCTATTTTGACAAGAATTCATCACAGACAAATTTTACAAATCGGTTCATATTTCTTTATAGTCATCCTATAGAGGTCGCTCCAAAATAGACGTATTTAAGCCATAAATACCATATTTTCTAAGCATTTTAACTGAATCTTTGCAGTTTGTATTTAATTAAGGCAAGAATTCATCGCAGAAACATTTTTTTTAAATCAGTTCATATTTTGTTAAATCCATCTATAGATGTCGCTTCCAAAAAGACTTATTTTAGCCACGGACACCACTGAAAAAATTAGATGAAACTTTGAAGTTTATATTCTATTTTTGCAAGAATTCATCTCAATAAATTGTAAAAAATTTATACAAATAAAATTTTATTTTGTTGTAGTCCCCGAGTAGATGTAGCTCTGAACATCTATTTAAGCCATAAATACCACAATTTTCAGGTGAATAGTTTGGCTAAAGAATTTGCGGACTAAAAATAGCAGCGTTCGTTTTTTAATAATTTACTTAAACAACAAGTAAGAAAGTTTCAGACAGGTAAACCTACTAAGGTATACCCTCGCTTTGTGAGTAATGTAATATTGGATATTACACGAATTATTCTGTGTGGGAGGTCCCAGAAGGGGTTTAAAAAATACACCAATACATTGCACTGTGCCGAATTATAATCGTTTTGTGCACTGAAATATTAACGTTATGATATATTAAATTGAAGTATGTTTTGGCTATTTTGTGTGGGATGTACAAAAAGGGGAGTGGTGATAACACCCATTTTTCACAGGGATATAGGCACAATAAAATCATTACACTGTACAAAATTTCAAGTATTGTTATACACTGGTATTAATGTTATAAGCTGTTAACTTTTGGTGCAAAACTGTGCATTTGTGTGGGAGGTACCAAAAGGTCTTGTCAACTTCGCCCATTTTCCTCGTGTTGATAGCGACTAATAAACCAATACTATGTGTGGAATTTCGGAAGAATCGAATAAGTAGTAAAGCAGTTATTAAAGAATCAATATTTAACAACATTTTAACCCTTTGTGATAGATAGAAAAAATATTACCACATACTAAATATGAAGTCAATCGGTTACTCTGGTTACTCGAGAGTAATCGTGCGCACCAGCCAGCAGACAGACAGACAGACAGACGGACGGCCATTGCTCATCCCACTTAAAATGAGACTTTTCCAGTAATAACATTGAATGAAATCCATGGTGGAGGGTATGTAACATTCGTCATGGCCGAACTTAACGCTTTTACATGTTTAAATTACACTACATTTCCAAATTACATTTCGAGTATTTTACTATTGAATGTGTGGTTATATAGGAATTAGTCTAGCTGCTTTAAGTTGTTAATTAATACAAATTATAGTTTATCGTTATAAAAATATGAGGGAAATGTTATCCAGCTATTTTTCATATTTATACTCGACACCACACTGTGGCACAGAGTATTATGACCAGTGTTGCCAACGAATTTGATCGAAAATCGTCAAAATAGGGGCACAAAAATCCTCAAATTCTCAAAATAAGTTTTCGAAATCGTCAACACCAAAATATACGGGTTACCTACAGCTTTTGTGTTTTTTGTCGGGCGAAGGGCTTGTTTCAGAGACAGATATGTGTTTACGAGTATAAGTACTCTCAAATAATTATGCGGATCCTTAAATTTAGCTTAAACAAATTTGTGATTCGATCTCATATTATTGAACTGCAATAATAATCAATTTATAATTCGATATAACGGGTGATCCAAGTAGAGATACTTTTTTCAATAGCCTTTTTTTGACAGATCACGTGTGTCATGTCATGCTGTCATGTTATTTTTGTTAAGTATTTTTTGGCATTTCATCATGGAAAGACTTACGCCTGAACAACGTTTACAAAACGCTCAACTTTATTACGAAAATTCACGTTCTGTGAGGAATATGTTTCGTGCACTTCGCTTAACTTATGGTCAACTTAATTGAATCATCGAAAATTGGACTCAACGGAAGGACCATCTTAGTCGTAGCCTCGGCCAACATTTGATGGACATAATATTCAAAAAATAAATGTCAAAGAATGTTATTTAAAATGATAATAAACATTCCCATTCAATTTGAATTTCTGTGTTTTTTTCTTTAAAAAAGTAGGGAACCTCGAAATGGATCACCCTATATTCCCATAGAAATATCCCAGTCGATTTTATTTACGTCATAGAAGCGACAGACTTCATCCGATTGCGACGAAATTTGACAAAATGAATAGAACCATTCACACCAAAAAAGGTACGGCGGAGATCCATGGTTTTATGTAGACCCAAACATTATGTTATAGAACCCACCTGATTTTATTTTTCAAAGTCGTAGAAACCACAAATACCTATCGATTGAGTTTAACCAGAACCGTTTTATGGAGTAAGTGACCTCATTGGTCCATAGTTTGGCGAAGTTCCATACAAAGGCCCCATTCAAATCGACTTTTAGAATCAAAAATACTATTCGTTGGAACAAATACCTCCTAAATCCAAGTTTTGATATAGCCTTTACTTTACTTAAAATATTCACCGCAATTTCCTCTACCGACTTTGCAACTTCATAAAATTCCAGGGACTTTTCCTGTTATACCATTGAATTTGATCGAATCTACCACTTTCAATGATAGATTTTGATTGTTTCAATTATCAGCAATAATATTTCTAACATTTCCTATTTTAATTTTAAAAATATAAATGGGAGTGTAAGTTATATCTTGAAGTAATAATAAAAAGAAACCTTTGTATAAGAAAAATTTTTCAAGTTTTCCTTACTTTTTTTATATCACAAAAAATCGTCATTTCGGGGCAAAAATCGTCAAATCGTCATATCCTATTTTTTGGCTCTAAAAATCGTCAAAATGACGATAAATCGTCATTTATGGCAACACTGATTATGACTTTGTGCATTTGTTTTTAAGGCCTAAAAAGAGAAGAGATAGACCTATTGTTTATTACACCGATCGGCATAAAATCACTTTCTGAGCAGTGTTACCATTGTGCGACTTGCCCCTTTTTCAGTCAATGTGCCACTTTTCAGATTTTGGTCTCAACTTTTATACATTTATGGCAGTTTTTTCTGCTTTGTAAAAAAATCATATTTTTAAACTATTTTAACAGCATTTTATCAACTAATGTACGAAAAGAAAGGTATTAGTTTATTAGTCGCTATGCCCTCGAGAAAAATGGTGAAGATTTTAAAAAAATTGTTTTTTGGTTTTACGAAGTTTTTAATTTTGTTTGTAATTTTTTGAAAAAAAAAAAACTTTAATTTATACTTTCTATATAAAGGGTGGTTAAAATGTAAGGGTCGATGTTGAATGTGAACCACACCTTAACGTCAAGTTTTTTTCTGCATTTCATTTAACATTTCTCAATTTCAGACTAACTCAATTTGAACCATGGAAAGATACACATTCGAGCAACGCGTTAAAGTTTTTTAAGCCTTTTACGAAAATGGGCGTTCAAATCAAAATGCATTTCGTGCACTTCGTGATGTTTTTTTGATCAGCATAATCGACCACAATCGGGAAAATTGGATATTTTTCTTCTGTTTGTTCACATATTTATTCTAATATCCCTATGTAAGAAGTTTTACATGCAGTGTTTTGCAGAAATAGAGGAAAAATTCCAAAAATCGCCAGATCTGCCTTAGTATTTTGCCCATGGCTTTAGAAATATTGCGTCTCTAAATATCTAGTTACTGGTTTGGATTTGTGAGAATCGAATGGGGCAGCAATTTTTATACCCTACACCACACTGTGGTACAGGGTATTATAACTTTGTGCATTTGTTTGTAACACCCAAAAGGAGAAGAAATAGACCCATCGTTTATTATACCGATCGACTCAGAATCACTTTCTGAGTTGATTTATCTATGTCCGTCTGTCCGTCTGTGCATGTATTCTTGTAATCAAAGTACAGGTCGCAATTATGGTCCGATCTCGACGAAACTTTACACATATCTTTTTTTTGGCCCAAGTACGATCCCTATTGAATTTGGTTAAAATCGGTTAAGATTTAGATATAGCCCCAATATATATGTTAGCCCCGATTTGACATGTAAGCGCTGTAAAAACTTTATTTTATATCCGATCAGTATGAAATTCGGCAGAAAGAGGTTTCTTATTATATGAATGATCAATGTTAAATTTGGAAGAAATCGGTTCAGATTTAGATATAGCCCCCATATATACGTTTCCCCCGATTTGACATGTAAGCGCTGTAAAAATGTTATTTTATATCCGATCAGAGCGAAATTCGGCAAAGAAAGGTTTCTTATTACATGAAGGAATACTCCTAAATTCGGAGAAAATCGGTTCAGATTTAGATATATCCCCCATATATATGTTACCCCCGATTTGACATGTAAGCGCTGTAAAAACTGTGTTTTATATCCGATTAGTGCAAAATTTGGCAGAAACAGGTTTCTTATTACATGAAGGAATACTGCCAAATTCGGAGAAACTCGGGTCGGATTTAGATATAGCCCCATATATATGTTACCCCCGATTTCACATGTAGGCGCTGTAAAAACTGTATTTTATATCCGATCAGTATGAAATTCGTCAGAAAGAGGTTTCCTATTATATGAATGAACAGTGCGAAAGTCGGCAAAAAGAGGTTTCTTTCTACATGAAGGAATACTGCCAAATTCGGAGAAACTCGGTTTAGATTTAGATATAGCTCACATATATATGTTACCCCCGACGTGACATGTAAGCGCTGTAGAGACTGTGTATTATATCCGATCAGTACGAAATTCGACAGAAGGAGGTCTTTTTACATGAATGAGTATTCGGAACCAATCCGATTTATATTAAAGCTCCATATATGTGTTCCTCCTGATTTGGTATCAAACCGCTATAGAAGTTGTATTTTACTTCCGATCATTAAAATTTTCCAGAAATATGTTTCTCAATTTAGGAACGAATATTGCTTAATTTAGCGATTATCGTTTCAGAATTAGATAATATGTTTCTACCCATTTACCAATTATTCCAAATTATTATGGCAATGACCCTTATCGCATTGTTAGGAAGGTGTAGGGTATTATATAGTCGGCCCCGCCCGACTTTCTGCCTTTCCTTACTGGTTTTCAATTTAAAATTTCTAAAAACAAATTTTAAATTAAAAAAAAAAACAAAAATTTAACGATTAAAAAATTCGTAAAACCAAAAATTCAATTAATTCAATTCAATTCAATTCAATTAATTTTTATAAAGTTAAAATCACCACAAAATTTTGGAAACAAATATTTAAAAAAAAAATGATAGCGAGATCTTATATTTGACCCATTGTTGAATATGATCCATGGTTATTTAGAAATCAACCCAGCTGCTGTAACTCGTTAATGAAGCACAATTCTCGTTTTTAGAACTTATAGGAGCTGTCCCAATTCTCGTTAGGATTTTCTCTAATTTATTCGCGTACAATAACTTATTTTTTAATAAATCATTATTTTTATTTTCAATGCAGGTATGAGGGTTTTGTGTCCGAGTACTTTGGAAGATTTTCATCAAAACTTTGTGTTTTTTCATATTTTATTGATACACTAGCCAACTGTTGTGTGTCGAAGTGAAGTTGAAAATGATTTTCTTAAAGAATTTAAGAAAGGTGTATACTTATATACATGCAGTCATAAGACGTGTGAAATTCTGTCAATATGTGTATTACGAAATATTCGCTAAATTTCCGGTACTAAAACAGGGAATGCAATTTTTCATTCACAAATTTGGGAGAATGAAAATATTTGGGAAACTCTTAACCCTACTCATATCCTCTCGAAAGTTCGTTGGTTCTGAAATATGTCGTCCTTAAAAATGCACACTACATATACCGTTCTCTATGTTTAACAAAAAAATTACTGGTAAGAAAATAAGAAATGTTGTCACCATTTCCACTTGGATAGGCAGTTCGTATTAAGTATTTCTGCTGCTATGAATTCCACCTCTTTCCCGCTAAACATTTCAATATAGTTTCACGAATGTACGAGTATATCAGCGAGTACACGTAGAAAAATCATTTATTCATTAAAACGATTGATTTTGTATATAGTTGATCGTTATTACCTTACGAATGTTGGCGATGTTTTAATTCGAAATCATATTTCGGTATATATTTGTAGACGGATCATTGTGCACAAAGGAAGGCTTTGTGTTTGAGAAATATACCAAATAATGGATCGTAGGTCTTCATTACCTATTTAAAATAATCCGAGGGAAATTAAACGCAAATTAGCAAATTTCTGACCACTTGGTTAGCACATGTAGCTTCTGCCTCAAATAGCGTGGCACCTATATAAGAGAGCCATATCAAAATGTCAAAATGAAGTCTATCACTCCTGGAAATGGTTCTGGAAACAAATGAAGAGAAATTGGCAAGATTCAGCCCTATCTGTTGATGGTGTGAATAGTTTACCTCAAAATTTATCAATTTAAAACTTTGCAATAAAAACTACAGCAGCTTTTCTCTCGGTGCACAGAATTGTTATGTCTCCGCCGCGAGGCTTGGCATGAGACTTAATATACGGGTAGAGTATTCGTCGACAGCATCTTCATATTAGAAAGAAAGGAAAAACAATTTTAATTTTAGTTACACTTTTAATTGCAAAACTTATGCAGCCTTCCATGCATAGCGGCAGTCGTTTAAGCCTTAAAAAGACGTCATTTTTTTCTCCGGCTCAATTACGGCAGGCAACGACTACCCAACGATGACTACTACGGATCCGTAGTGTGATGGAGTGCAGGCATTATGTTTCATCGCGAAATGCATACCTTGAAGCTGTTACTCCCACGCCGCCAAGCCATCTGCATTGGCATACATTTCAATTTCTTATTAACGTGTCAGTGCATTTTTGCTTATTCAACCATCTCTACGTAAAAATAACAAAAAAAAAACCGAACAGAATGTTTGTGAATTGTTTTATAGAGCAAGTGATACTTGAGAATTTGTATTGTGCTCGAATATCCACTTGTTTTTTGTTTTAGTGAACGTAATTCAATTCAGAGCTCTAGAAATCGATACGAAACGTTTTAAATGCAATGTAAAATTTAATATGATTGAACTGACATCAAGTGAATTGTGAAATGTTCGAAAATGTTTTCAGTATTATTTTTTACGCCTGGAAATGAGTAATCAATAGGGCAGTCGGCAATATATCATATTGGTTTGCGGTATGGCTGGTAAGGCTCATCCACTATGGGATTAGGGGTCTACTCAGTTTGCACCTCAAAATATAGATCGGATATATTGATCGTCATGAAATTTTAAGTCAACAACTGTAAAAACAATTACTATATTGCTCAAATCCTATCACCAATAAAATTATTTCTGTTCCTTCACGATCTTTATGTGGGAACTGTATTACCTTTTTTGAAAGTTATTCAGTCAAGTACGGTAGTAACGAACTACCAGTTCAATTTTAGTTCGTATAGATAGACTGTAGCACTTGCCTTAAAATGTCTTTCCTTGAACGTTAGCAAATCAGGACGATTCTTAATATAGGGGCTATTTCAAACAGTTATTACCATATATTTGTATATTTCAAAATTTCAGCCAGAGGAGTTAAAATGTGCTATCAAGAGCGTCAAGAAGTCAAATCGCTTGAGACAGTTTCATATTTAAGGGTTTAATATAAAAACGTCAACCGATATATTCCGATTTTAAGACGAACGGTAGTAACCAAAATGCAAGTAATTAATTTTAGTCTAAATAGTTAAATAATTTATTCTCTACAGCAGGACTGTTCAGCTTTTTTTATCCCCTCACCTTAGAGAGGAGGGTATATATCATTTGCTACGAATCAAAAGGGTAACACAAGGAAGGAGTGACCTAAGACCCTAAGTATGTTCGGCGGATATCCGTTTTGGGTAATTTTAAGTTGAATGAGCAATGTCCGTCCGTCTGTCTGTCTGCTGGCTGGTGCGCACGATAACTCTCGAAACGATTAACCGGTTGACTTAAAATTTGGTATGTGGTGATTTTTTCTTCTTTCTCCAGCTAAGTTCGAAGATGGGCCATATTGGTCCACTCCTTCTAGTACCTCACCCACAAAGGCTTAACATTTAGTGAAATATTGATTATTTAATAACTTCTAAACTACTTATTTGAATACTCTGAAATTCTACACATAGTATTAGTTTACTAGTCACTATTACCTCGACAAAAATAGGCGAAGTTGCCCCGCCCCTTTTGGTACCTCCCACACAAATGGACAATTTTGAACCAAAGGTTAATAGCTTATAACTTTATTACCAGTGCATACAAAGACTTGAAAATTTGTACAGTATAATGGTTTAATAGTACCTACAATACATTGAGAAATGGGCATTATTGCCACGCTCCTTTTGGTACCTCCCACACAAATGGACCATTTTGTACCAAAAGATACCAGTTTATAAATCGAATACCAGTGCATACAAATACTTGAAATTTTGTACGGTGCAATGCTTTTATAGTACCTAGAGTCCAGAGAAAAGTGACCGTTATTGGGACGCCCCTTTTGGTGCCTCTTACACAAATAGACCATTTTGTACCAAAAGTAAACAGTTTTGAACTTTAATACCTGTTCATGGGGTTTTCAACAGGGACGCTACAAAAGTAGACAGACAGGGACAGCAAACGACGCCATATTTTTTGCCGCTCTTTTGACATTTCTCTTCAGTAAGTTTTGCCATTTCATGATGGAAAGCCAACAACGAGTCGAAATTATTAAAATTTACTACCGAAATTCGGAGTCAGTCGCCTCAACGTTAAGAGCGCTACGTCCAATTTATGGTCGATGAGCTATGAGGCTCATTTCTGGCTGAATGGCTTCGTCAATAAACAAAATATGCGTTATTGGTCAGACAGAAATCCACACGTACTCCATGAGTCATCATTGCATCCCGAAAAAATTACGGTTTGGTGCGGTTTATGGGCCGGCGGCGTCATTGGGCCGTACTTCTTCCGTGATGATCAAGACCGGCACTTTACTGTGAATGGGAATCGCTACCGTTCAATGATAACCGAATATTTTTGGGCCCAATTGGATGATATGAACTTGGAGGACATGTGGTTCCAACTGGACGGCGCCACAAGCCACACAGCGAATGCCACAAGCAATTTATTGGAAACCAAGTTTGGAGAACGTGTTAACTCACGAAATGGTCCAGTCGATTGTCCGCCTCGGTCGTGCCATTTGACGCCGTTACACTATTTCCTGTGGGGCTACGTCAAGTCTATGGTCTATGCCAACAAGCCAACGACGATTGATAAACTTCGTACGAATATCGAACGTGAAATTGCAGCAGTATCGGCCGATTTATTCTTGAAAACCGTCGAAATTTGGGTTCAGCGTCTGGACTTCTGCAAGCGTGCCCGTGGTGGCCATGCAAAAGAAATCGAGTTCCATACATAATGGCATCGAACGTACTTTCACAGGAATAATAATTTAAATAAAACAAAAAAATAAATAAATTTTCTAATATTTTTTGGGACTCAAGGTGAGGGGATTCATTAGTCGGTTTCCCCGAATGAACTTTCTTAGTTGTTTTTTTAAATAATTTGCAACAAAAATTCAATTTTAACTATAATTTATAGACGTCCAACGAAACTTCCAATAACAATTACAGCAGTTAACTTTTAGTGCAAAATGAACCATTTGTGTGGGAGGTACCAAAAGGGGCGTGGCAAAGGCATACATTTTTCAGTGGACTGTAGGTAAAACCATTACACTGTACAAAATTTCGAGTATCAGTATGCACTACTATTAAAGTAATAAGATATCAACTTTTGGAGCACAATGGTCCACTTGTGTGGGAGCTACCAAAAGGGGTGTTACAAAAACGCCCACTTTTCAGTGGACTCTAGGTACTATTAAAGTAATCCTTTGGTACAAAATTTCAAGTATTATTATGAAGGGGCGTGGCAACTTCGTCCATTTCTTGAGATGTTAGTGAATTTCAGAAGATTCGAGTAAGTAATATGGAACGCATCAAAATCAATATTTCACTAAAAGTTAACCCTTGGGGGGGGGGGTGGGGGGGGGGTACTAGAAGGAGCGGACCAATATGGCCCATCTTCGAACATAGCCAAATATAGAGAAAATATTACCGCATAAGTCAATCGGTTAATCCTTTTGAGGCTTTCATGTGTACCAGCCAGCAGACGGACGGACGGACGGACATTGCTCAAATGACTTAAAATGACCCATATCGAATTTCCGCCAAACATACAGGGTTTTCCAATAAGAGTGATATGATTTCTTCGAAAAATACACACTTGTTTTTACGGAAATTCAAAAGTTTTTAATTTATGTGAAGTACAATCGATACAATTAAGTTCTAAATAAAACATCATTTAAGTGACCTCCACGACTTCTTCTGCAGGAACGAATTCGATGAACCCAATTTTCGAGAACTTTTTCCATTAATCAAGTCGTATGTCATGAATGGCACGTTCAATATTGACTTGTAAAGCTTGAAGAAAGTCTGGTTTATTTCGAAAGACCACAAGAATAGAAGTCCAATGGTGTTAAATCACAACATCTTGGGGACCATTCAATATCACAATTTCTTGAAATAATCGAATCTCCAAACTTGTATCGCAACAATTCAATTGTTTCATTTGCTGTGTGGTACGTAGCCACAATAGGTCAATGGCAAAATTATAGCTCTTAATGAGAGATAAAATATTGCTCATGGTTGTCGAGGTCGTAGGCCGACTGGAAAGTGTTTTTTTGGATTTAATAAAATGGACTTAGCGCACGAAAAGTTGCAATTGGAGAACGATTGTTTTAATAATAAAACTGAATAATAAACTTTGCTCTTGCGTACATCTCTCCATGATTAAATTGTAAACACTACTGACTACAATAAAAACCAATGACAGATTATGACATATTACAAATGGCCGAAACTTCACTTCAAAATCATATCATCCATATTGGAAAACCCGTTAATTGGGGTCTTAAGTCACCCCTTCGATGTGTTTCACTTTTGGATCGTAGCAAATGATATATACTCTCCTCTCTAAGGTGAGAAAAAAAGGATTGCCATCATATTTATAGGCGACGAAAAGGTTTTGCAGCTCGATGTATAGTGTGTGTGTCTGGATCATAATCATATGTTGAATTTCGTCGAACCGGAATGAAAAAGAACAGAAATTTGTTTTTGAATTTTTCGGACTACAACACAGTCCGAAAATAAATAGGTAATTTTTCCTTGATTTTATTTCATGGGCTCGCAATAAGGATTCTTGGTTATTCTTAGTTAAAATTTCCTAAAACTGATGCTTTCCATTATTAGTTCATAATTATACCCTACACCACACTGTGGTACAGGTATTATAAGTTTGTTTCACGGCAGATGTTTGTAACACCTGAAAATAACACAGCTAGACCCACCTTAAAGTATACCGATCGACTCAAAATCACTAGCTGAGTCGATTTAACGATGTCTGTCCGTCCGTCCGTCTATCCATGTAAAGTTGTTCGTCGAATTTCACTCCGATCGTTCTGAAATTTTGCAGTTTAGAGTATTTCGCAGCTGTTAAGATCGCTATTGAATTTGGTTGAAATCGGTTTAGATTTAGATATAGCTCCCATATATATCTTTCGTCCGATTTGGCCCTTTAGTCCTATAGAAGCTGTATTTTACATCCGATCGTTTTGAAACTTAGAATGGTAGAGTTTCTTGATCCATGAACCAACATTGCCGAGTCTAAAGAAAATCGGATAAGATTTAGCTATAGCTCCCATATATATGTTTCGTCCGATTTTGCTCTTTAGTCCTGTAGAAGCTGTATTTTACATCCAATCATTTTGAAATTTAGAATGGTAGAGTTTCTTGATCCATGAACCAACACTACCGAATTTAAAGGAAATCGGTTAAGATTTAGCTATAGCTCCCATATACATGTTTCGTCCGATTTGGCCCTTTAGTTCTATAGAAGCTGTATTTAACATCCAATCGTTTTGAAATTTAGAATGGTAGAGTTTCTTGATCCATGAACCAACACTGCCGAATTTGAAGAAAATCCGTTAAGATTTAGCTATAGCTCCCATATATATGTTTCGTCCGATTTAGCCCTTTAGTCCTATAAAAGCTGTATTTTACATCCAATCGTTTTGAAATTTAGAATGGTAGAGTTTCTTGATCCATGAACCATCACTACCGAATTTGAAGAAAAACGGTTAAGATTTAGCTATAGCACCCATATATATGTTTCGTCCGATTTGGCCCTTTAGTTCTATAGAAGCTGTATTTAACATCCAATCGTTTTGAAATTTAGAATGGTAGAGTTTCTTGATCCATGAACCAACACTGCCGAATTTGAAGAAAATCCGTTAAGATTTAGCTATAGCTCCCATATATATGTTTCGTCCGATTTAGCCCTTTAGTCCTATAAAAGCTGTATTTTACATCCAATCGTTTTGAAATTTAGAATGGTAGAGTTTCTTGATCCATGAACCATCACTACCGAATTTGAAGAAAAACGGTTAAGATTTAGCTATAGCTCCCATATATATGTTTCGTCCGATTTGGCCCTTTAGTTCTGTAGAAGCTATATTTTACATCAAATCGTTCTGAAATTTAGAATGGTAGAGTTTCTTGATTCATGAACCAACAGTGCCGAATTTGAAGAAAGTCGGTAAAGATTTAGCTATAGCTCACATATATATGTTTCATCCGATTTGGCTCTTTAGATCCAATCGTTTTTATACCCTACACCACACTGTGGTACAGGGTATTATTTAAGTATAAAATGTCCCAAAAGTAAATTTATGTAAGCAATTTATACATGAATCACAAAATTTATATATCAGAGTTATTCAATATTACGAGAGTGGTGTAGGGTATTATATAGTCGGCACCGCCCGACTTTAGCCTTTCCTTACTGGTTTTATTATGTTTATGTTGGGTGTCCACCTCATATGTCTGAATTTGAAGAATTTGTGATTATTCAAATTTGTTTCAAAAATATTATTTAAGTTGAAATACATATGTCCACATTTTAAATTAGTGAACTATTCTGCATATCCCACAAAAAATTTAATTTAGTCGTACTAAGTAAAATTTTCCATTTTTAAGAAAAAAATAACTCCATATCAATAAAAACATTGAACTAAAATGAAGTATGGATTATACTAAAATTTAGGAAACAAATTTTTTTAGTGTATATTCGATCATTCTGAAATTTTGCACACAAGCATTTCTTGGTACTTGAATAAACGCTATTAAAACTAGTGAAAATCGATTAAGATTCAGATATAGGAGGTGTATAAGTTCGTAACATTGTAGCGCAACTTCCCCAGCATGTGC
Organism: Eudasyphora cyanicolor; assembly: GCA_963930755.1. NCBI lineage: Eukaryota > Metazoa > Arthropoda > Insecta > Diptera > Muscidae > Eudasyphora > Eudasyphora cyanicolor. The sequence goes on along the minus strand of OZ005734.1, from coordinate 217,562,842 downwards.
ATTTTCTTCGTTGATTGGCAAACCTGTCGGGTTGAAGGAGAAGAAGTCTCTGCTACAACTCTCCCGGGACGACGATTTGCTTGTACGGATTGTGAGAGGGCTTTTGAGCGTCTGGTGATCTCCTTCGACTCTCTTGGGAGGAATTCGCTCAGCACGGATCGTAGAGGGGTTAAACAGCTATGGGCACACACATACTTCCACAAAATTCAATGTTGTATGTCTGTATTTGTGAGAAGTGCTAACGCTCTCTTTGTGCACTGCGAGAAATATTTTTTTCATTTTCCAGCAAATTTCTTTTGATAGGTAATAAAGAAAAAATAATTCCCGAAGAAAAAAGAAAAGTTGAACATATTCTACATGTAATTTTTTTTAATATTTATTGAATTTAAAATATTCGAGTGTCCAACTTTTTTTTGGTTCGGTGTATTTAAAAATGTTTAAATTTTTTAATATGTTAAAAGCAACATTTATAGGTAAACAAAGAATGTCAGATTTGCTTTTACCATTATAAAAAAAGTTTATACGATTTTACGCGTGACAACGCATTCACCGGAAAAAATACAGCAAACAAAAATATTGCTGCAATTTATCGATCAAATGTCCAAGCGCGACTGAATGATAGTGAACTCTGATTCAATGTGTGTGCTCATGTACACGTGAGAGGAAAAACCCCGGGTAGTGTTTTTGTCCATCGCTAGATTAAAAGAATATCTCTACAAACTCTCCCAAGACGATATTCGCATGGAACGGATTGTAAAGAGAGACTTCTAGCGCTGTATCTCTCTCCGCCTCTCCCGGGACGATATTCGCAAAGTACGGATGTAGAGAGAGACTTCCCGCAAGCAGAGGTTGTTGCTGTTGAGACCGTTCTTCCTCTCGGCTCTCGTATTTATAGACACTTGTCGTTTTGTACTCAAGCCGAGCGCTCGCGATTACCCCCTTTACTAACACTCGAACACGGTAATTCTCACCACCCATTGTTATTTGAAAAAATAAAGCTTCCCATATTTTAATTTCCAAATACTGAAATTCGATTGTTTTTTTTTTTTTTTTTTGCACCCTCTGTTTCCTTGTTGGGTCAGTTAAGGTCTGTATCGAATGGGTTTATTTGTGTGGACGAAAAAAGTTCGGGTTATTCAAAGCTTATTTGAAAATTTGGTTTGTTGAAAGTAGTTTCAACTTGCGGTTAATTTACCCCACTGGACATTAAAATCTGGGACATAACATATATATAAATTGCGATATCTCAGAATCTTTCTATTTTTTTTTTCTTTCAATTGTTTGTCATGTGTACTATTCCCATGATGTAAATTTGGAAAACGCCACAACATTGGCGATGACTAAAAATATCCACCAAATAACACAAAAAACGATGTGGTCCATTTTCACTATTAAGTATAAAATATAAAGTGCTTATGTTCGTAACATTGTAGCGCAACTTTCCCAACTTGTGCTTTCCTTCGTTGATTGGCCACCCTGGCGGCTTGAATGAGAAAGGCCTCTGCAGTTACACTCACGGGACTATAATCGCATTGTACTGATTGTGAGAGGGCTTTTTAACGTCTTGTACTCTCCTTCGACTCTCTTGGGATGATATTCGCACATCACGGATCGTAGTGGGATTTAAAAGAATGGAAATCTCTCCACAACTCTCCCAAGACGGTACTCGTATTGTAAAGGTTGTAAAGAGAGACTTGCAGCGTGGTATTTCTATCCGATAGGTTCGATTCCCAACCAGGGCACTGGACAATTTAGCATCAACATTTCATGTTTTCATCATAATATCTCACAGGACACACTACTGATACTCTGCTCGAATAGACATAAAACTATGCCAACAGAAATACAGCGCTTTTAGTGGAGAATAGAAACGGCAAAACTCAAATAACATACATTCCCTGAAATTAAGAGACAAATGTTAAATAACATCCGGACAATATTGAGTAAGATGAAAACAACATAGGGTTCCCACGATAATCGGATATATGCCGGAACGAAGTCTATAATAAAACCAGTAAGGCTAAAGTCGGGCGGGGCCGACTATATAATACCCTACACCACTCTCGTAATATTGAATAACTCTGATATATAAATTTTGTAATTCATGTATAAATTGTTTACATAAATTTACTTTTGGGACATTTTATACTTAAATACTACCCTGTACCACAGTGTGGTGTAGGGTATAAAAACGATAGGATCTAAAGAGCCAAATCGGATGAAACATATATATGGGAGCTATAGCTTAATCTTAACCGATTTTCTTCAAATTCGGCAATGTTGGTTCATTGATCAAGAAACACTACCGTTTTAAATTTCAAAACGATTGGATGTAAAATACAGCTTCTATAGAACTAAAGGGCCAAATCGGACGAAACATATATATGGGAGCTATAGCTAAATCTTAACCGATTTTCTTCAAATTCGGTAGTGTTGGTTCATGGATCAAGAAACTCTACCATTCTAAATTTCAAAATGTCTGGATGTAAAATACAGCTTCTACAGGACTAAAGAGCAAAATCGGACGAAACATATGTATGGGAGCTATAGCTAAATCTTAACCGATTTTCTTCAAATTCGGCAATGTTGGTTCATGGATCAAGAAACTCTACCATTCTAAATTTCAAAACTATTGGATGTAAAATACAGCTTCTATAGAAATAAAGTGCCAAATCGGACGAAACATATATATGGGAGCTACAGCTAAATCTTAACCGATTTTCTTCAAATTCGGTAGGTTCATGGATCAAGAAACTCTACCATTCTAAATTTCAAAATGACTGCAGGTAAAATACAGCTTCTACTGGACTAAAGAGCAAAATCGGACGAAACATATATATGGGAGCTTTATCTAAATCTTAACCGATTTTCTTCAAATTCGGTAGTGCTGGTTAATGGATCAAGAAACTCTAAAATTCTAAATTTCAAAACGATTGGATGTAAAATACAGCTTCTATAGAACTAAAAAGCCAAATCGGACGAAACATATATATGGGAGCTATAGCTAAATCTTAACCGATTTTCTTCAAATTCGGTAGTGTTGGTTCATGGATCAAGAAACTCTACCATTCTAAATTTCAAAATGATTGGATGTAAAATACAGCTTCTATAGAACTAAAGGGCCAAATCGGACGAAAGATATATATGGGAGCTATAGCTAAATCTTAACCGATGTTCTTCAAATTCGGTAGTGTTGGTTCATGGATCAAGAAACTCTACCAGTCTAAATTTCAAAACGATTGGATGTAAAATACAGCTTCTATAGGACTAAGGGCAAAACTGCAAAATTTCAGAACGATCGGAGTGAAATTGCGACATGTAGTCGACGAACAACTTTACATGGACAGACAAACGGACGGACGGACAGACATGATTAAATCGACTCAGCTAGTGATTCTGAGTCGATCGGTATACTTTAAAGTGGGTCTAGCTGTGTTATTTTCAGGTGTTACAAACATCTGCCGTGAAACAAACTTATAATACCCTGTACCACAGTGTGGTGTAGGGTATAAAAAGAATTAAGGATTATCAACGCAGCGTCTCCGAGCTGCTACAACAACAACCCTACACCACAGTTTAGTGTCGGGTATAATGAATAGGTCTAAAGTGATGAACGATGATCGGACACGGGCACTTTTGGCATTTTTCAATAATTTTATATGACTTTTTTAGCTTTTCTTAAAAAAGGATTGTATTGAACCCTAAAAAATTAGAAAAACAGTTTTGATATGTTCTACAAAAATATTTGTCAAACATAGTTTTTGAAGTGTAAGATTAACACAGAAATTATTTTTCGACATATTCACATTTAATTGCTATCATTTTTCAATGTAAATATTCGGTTCCCAAAAAGTGTTAAACAATGTTAAAGATCAGTTCTGAATATTTTGTTTTCAATCCCTTATTTTTGATACCATATTACACATACCCCCACAGCATTAGTCAATGTCAATGGGAGAGAAATTATAACGCGAAATTTGTCTTTTGTCTATGTGTCTAAATGTGATCGCTTCAGTTATTGCCGAGCCAAGCGGAAAGCATACCACCTTGTATACAATTTCCAATTGTTTTACCTTAAATGCCAAAAAATGCAAACATTTTGTCGTCCTGTGACAATATCCGGAAAGTATTCATTAAAATTATACAACAAATGATAAACTTTTCTAAATGAATATTTGCCATCGGCATTTACACACACACATATATGCAAAACATACACGTACGTAGAGATTTCGGTCTAATTGTGAATGTGGATTTTCATAAAAGGGTAACAGACTGAACTGACTAAACCCAGGACTGACTGTAGAAGGAGCACATTCTAATGTCGGTCGCCGTTTAATGTATTCAACTAAAGGCAAATACTCGTGCAATATTTGTGTGAACATTTGTGTCAGTCTATTTGTGTTACACTAACTAAAATACAAAGTTATTTTACAAACACACTCACATGTTCACGTATGTATGTATACACATTCATACACCAAATTCTACGTAAACTCTCATACATCTCCTCTTTTGTGTCAGATAACCATACGTAAGTTCACACACGTCATTGTATTTAAATGTATGAGTTATTCAATTATATTAACGGCCCACCCAGAATTTTTAACTGTTAGTTTGGAGAAAATATTACCATGTACGAAATTTTAATTTATTCGAGCGATCGAGTGAAACAGACAAACATTCATATTGACTGGTAGTATGCGTGTGCCATATTTCATCGAAATCTAAATATTCAAATTTCCAAATTATCATTATTTTAAAGAAAAGATAAAATAGTTTAATTTGTGTTCAATATTTCAGTCAAAACTTCACAAATGTTATTTTCTTTTTTAGAAAAATTAGTTAAATTTTTAAGTTATTGTAGACTGAACAAGAATTCAAAGACCATTCACCAAATTCTTTTTAGGATATTTAAAGCAAAAAAATTTTGCATTCGAGTTTTTTCCCCGAACTTTTTCAATTCCTGGGAAAGCGGAACTTTTTACCCGTTCCCGGGATCCCAAGATCCTGCTTAATGAAAGATTTCTACGATATCTTGCATGATATTGCGAAAAATCCTATTTTTTGAGAAAAATATATCATTTTTTAATAAAAACATGGAAATATGCTCAATTATAAATAAATAATGAACACAATTATTAAAAATATATATTATTTTATCGTAACGTCTGCTCGGCCATGAATAATATAAAACCATTCCGAAGAAAAGCGATGAATATCTTAAAAAGTTGTGGCTAATTTAGTAAGTTTACGCTCATAAAAGACTCGGATAAGTTGTGTAGAAGTTTACCCCCGGAATTATGTTCTGATCATTAGTGGGGTGATAAAGTTGGTTGGATTTGCGAAAGTAAATTGGTTGCATCTTATTTTAATCATAACCTGTTAGACTTTACCATAAAATAAAAATAACATATTATTTGCGCACATTTGGATGTTTTTATGAAGATTTTATTTAAAACAACTAAGAAAGTTCAGTCGGGTAAACCGACTAATGAATCCCCTCACCTTGAGTCTCAAAAAAATTAGTAAATTTATTTATTTTATTTAAATTACTATCAATTTAAATTGCATTTAATAACTTTAAGGTATGTACTGGTATTAAAGTTAATAGCTGTTTACTTCTGGTACAAAATGGCCATTTGTGAGAGAGGTACCAAAAGGGCCGTCCCAATTACGGTCACATTTCTCTTGGACTCTAGGTACTATAAAAGCATTACACTGCACCGAATTTCAAGTATTTGCATGCACTGATATTAAAGTCAAAAGCTCTTAACTTTTGGTACAAAAAGGTCCATTTGTGTGGGAGGTACCAAAAGGAGCGTGGAAATAATGCTCAAATTTTAATGTACTGTAGGTACTATTAAACCATTATACTGTACAAAATTGCAATTCTTTGTATGCACTGGTAATAAAGTTACATATTAACTTTTGGCTCAAAATTGTCAATTTGAGTGGGAGGTACCAAAAGGGGCGTGCCAACTTGGCCCATCTTTCTCGAGGTAATAGTGACTTATAAACTAATACTATGTGTAGAATTTCAGAGGATTCAAATAAGTAGTATAAAAGTTATTACATAATCAATATTTCACTAAATGTTAACCCTTTGTTGGGGAGGTCCTAGAAGGTGTGGACCAATATGGCCCATCTTTGAACTTAGCCGGACATAGAGGAAAATATTATCACATACCAAATTTGAAGTCAATCGGTTACTCCTTTCGAGAGTTATCGTGCGCACCAGCCAGCAGACAGACAGACGGTGTTTTGTCAATATACGAAGGAAAAGTATATTTCTGTGTTAGCAAAAAATCCCGGGAATTCCCGGCGAGATTTCCCGGGATTGAAACATATGTTGCAAAACTTAAAAATGTTCGCTAAAATATACCTAATTCTATTATTTACCGCTATATAGTGGACATTTTTCGGAATACTAAGTACACATATGGGGACAAAAAATATTGCATAAACTTTACACGCTGAAAAAAAATCGCTCCTGTAGTATATTGTCCCAAACATATTCGGCTTGAAACATATAAATGTTTAGGGTACACTCTAAATATATAATATTTGGGTACAAACAAATGTTATATATTTGGGAAGATGTTGTTCTAAACATGTTTAGGGTACACTCTAAATATATAATATTTGGGTACAAACAAAGGTTATATATTTGGGAAGATGTTGTTCTAAACAAATCTTTGTTTACTCCATTTTTTTTTGTTTGGGACTATTATTTTTCGAAACAAATTAAAAATTTGCACTTAAGTATTCAGAAAGTACCTAAATAGCGTTATATTGTTCAGTAATTCAAAATAATTTTTTTAGAAATTTTTAATGTTCGTAAAAATAATAAATAATAACTGAAATTCTATAATTTTGGATCAAAATAAATTTTTCGGTGGATTGACAACTAATGATGGCTTGGAATACTCAAATTTAAAATGTTTGATTTGAAACAAAAGTCAATGCTGCATAAGGTATCATAACTGGGAGGTACAATTAGGAACCAAGAAAAAATTAAAAATAAATAAAAAAAAGTCAGCACAAGATTTGAAATTATTTTTTAAATAAAATGTATTTGGAGAAATTGCTAAAGAATATTTTTATTTGTACTTAAACATATAATTTATTTGAGAAATTTAGTTGGCAAATATATTTTGTTGTAATATATTAATATATTCGTTCCAAATATATTTTATTGATTTTCAAATAGAATTTATTTGTTCAGAAATATATAATATTTAAAAATTTGTGTTCCAAATATATTTTCTTTCGATTCAAACATATCAAAAAAGGCGATTTTGACCCGTGTATGTATGGTGCTTTGCATTTTAGGAATTTTTTTCTTTAAAATCAATTAAAATTATAAAATTACAATGGGAATGTCCGTTGGGCAAACTGAACTGTTTAATACATTTACAATAAGAATTATTTTCGAAAAAATTAAGAAAATTATATAATCTTTCTAAAAGCAATATTTAATAAGAAAATAATATAACGCCTTTTTGGGAAAAAGACGAAAAAAGTTGGAATTTTCCATATATCAATATTTGCACTTAACTTTTGTTTTTCAATTTAAAATTTTTCTTTTATTTTATGATAAACAATTCTTGTATTCAACACAATAAGTTAAATGATAATCTGACTTCATGAACGCTTACCACATTCAAAACACTATAAGCTCTATCTAAAGCTCATCAATAAAATTTTAGCAGTAATTGTAAAATTGTATATACCCAAGGTGGCCAATCTTGAACGACCACCCCTAGGCTCACTTACGCGAGGGACTCCAAATGTTCGTCAAAACTATCATTCGATCGTTATTAATTTGAAATCGATGCAGATTTAGATCAATACCTGAAATAGTGCATCATTCTGTCTGCTCCGAATTCGAAGGAAATTGGTACAGATTTTGAACAATTCCTCTAACAGGAGTGCAGATTACCAAATAGACTGCCCTGCCCGACTTTTTCGTTATATATTTGTTTTAAAATATTTTATGCCCTACATGAGTAGGTTTTCAGAATTATGCGTAAAGGAAATTAACAATGTGACACATGAGGTACAAATAAACAACTTCCTTATTATGATATGTAAAACAAGTAATGAAAGTTCAAAGTCGGGCCGGCCGAAAATTTGATACTTACCAATAAATTAAAACTACCTTTCACCGATTATGTTATGCGATTTCTAGAGGACAAAGATTTAAATCGACATGGATCAAAATATATATGGAGGATATACTAAAACCCTAACAGATGTGACCTAAATTTCTCAAAAATATTTTAAGAAAAACTCACAATCTGTAGGATCGGTTGAAAAATAGTCTTATTGCATATATATAAATTGAATGGGAAGGTATCATTATATTGGGGCAATATAAAATATTCGGCGGAATGAAATTGGGCCCCAGGAAAATACACCCCAATATTTTTATGAATATGGACCCTAAAAAATAACATATCAAACAACAACAATTTTATTTGGGGCTTAATTTTTGGGGTTTACTTTCATTTCCTGTCTGCCTTTTGGTGCTTATTTTCATCTATTAAATTAAAAACAGGAGAAGCTAGGCATAAAAGATTTGCTCCAGGTTGCAAACTATGGATCCTGTCCATAGGAGAAAGTCTTAAACAGAGGCCGCAGGCCGTAGGCCGACCGCACAGGAAAAGATTTATAATTAGAAAATAGGTTTGTATACATGTGTTATTGCGTACTCTCCAGACTTACGAAGAGAACATTTCTTAGTTTTTTGGGGTTTGTTTTCATTTCATGCTGTTTTCTTGATTGGGGTGTAATTTCCTAAATCAGTTTTTGTAACGAAAATAGGCCCCACATTTGGGGCGCACTTTCATTTTCAATTTGGGGTGCATTTTCTTGGAGTCCAACTTCCGGCCGCCAAAATATTCACCGCTATGCACAACTTTTTTATCCCCTCACTTAGAGAGGATGGTATATATCATTTGTTACGAGCCAAAAGGAGTGACCTTAGACCCCAAGTATGTTTGGCGGAAATTCGATTTGAGACATTTTATGTCATTTGTGCAATATGCGCCCGTCCGTCCGTCTGTCTGTGTGCCTGTCTGCTGGCTGGTGCGCACGAAAACTCTCGATGGGCGGACCCGATTGACTTCAAATTAGGTATGCGTTAATATTTCGCCCAAGTTCGAAGATGGGCCATATTGGTCCACTCTTTCTAGTACCACGCTCACAAAGGGTTAACATTTAGTGAAATATTGATTCTGTAATAACTTTTATACAACTTATCTTCTGAAATTCCACACGTAGTACCAGGTTGTTAGTCCCTATCACTCACCCTGCTTTTGGTACTCCCCACACAATTGGACCATTTTGCACCAAAAGTTATCTGCTTATATCTTTAATTTCAGTGAAAAATGGGCAAATTTGCCACGCCCCTTTTGGTACCTCCCACACAAATGGACCAATTTGCACCAAATTTTAATACAATTTAATATTACATAATTTGTGATTGTTTCTATTAATATCAGAAAATGTTTATTGATATTCGTTTTTTACTAAAGTTTTGTAAATTATTTTTCCGTTTGTGTGTAAAAAATTACAAAGCTGACCGAAAAACCCTGCTAAGTGATGGAACCTGTTAATTTGTCATAAATACAGAGTTTTCCAACTTTGAATCACTGTCACTTTTGAAGCTTTTATTATTTGACATCTTGCAGTCACAGTTGGCAAAACTAAAGCATTTTTGGGTCATCGTGAAGCACCTTGTCGGACCGCAATACAGAAATTGGTGGACAAATTCGAGCTGTTGGGACAAGTTAGTGATGTGAAGAATAAAACCCGAGCACGTCGCTCAAGAACAACTGAGAATATTGCTGCTGTAGCCCAAAGTGTTGAAGAAAACCCAGGTTTGTGCATTCCTCGTCGTTCTTTGGAATTGGGCATTCCACGAACGTCATTACACCGTATCTTGCATAAAGACTTGGCTCTTAAGGCTTATAAAGTTTAGTTAACACAAGATCTCAAGCCGTCCAACGTCGTGTCTTTGCTGATTGGGTCCTTGAAATGCATGAAAATGATCCGGAATTCCATCGAAAAATCATCTTGACTGATGAGGCCCATTTCCACCTCGGTGGCTACGTCAACAACCAAAATTGTCGCATCTGGTGCTCGGTAAACCCAAGAGTTATAGTTGAGAAGGCTATCCATCCTCAACGTGTGACTGTTTGGTGCGGTTTATGGCCCGGCGGGGTCATTGGACCTTACTTTTTCGAAAATGAGGTTGGATCAACAGTTACGGTGAATGGATTGCGCTATCGAGAGATGATTAATGATTTTTTATGGTCGGAGTTGGATGGTATTGATCTGGACAACGTTTACTTTGAACAAGACGCCGCTACGTGCCACACAAGCAACGAAACCATTGCTCTGTTACGGGAAAAGTTTCCGGACCGTGTTATCTCTCAAAGACGTGATCACAATTGCCCACCGAGATCTTGTGATTTAACACCTTGCGAATTCTTCCTTTGGTGCCACGTGAAAGATAGGGTCTACGCCAACAGCCCAGCGTCGATTCAAGACCTCAAAGATAGAATTCGTGAGGCTATCGAGGACATAGGGCAGCTACTTTGCGATTTGGTTATGGAAAATTTCATGAAAAGGATATGGTTCTGTAAGCGTGGTCGTGTTGGCCATTTGGCTAATGTTTTTTCATTATTAACGGCATACCTTCCTCTTTATTATGAAAAAAACATCCGATCATTTATCTCAAAAAATTGCATTTTTCTTTGAATATCAAAAGAACACTTTTAATTGGAAAACCCTTTATATTGAAAGGAGACCCATAGTAATTTTTCGCGAGGAATATTTTTCTCAAAGACACCAGCTATCAAACGCCAACCAACAATGTTTCAGGGAATTTTATGCTGGTGTCATTTATGGGTACAATTGACGTTACATTTAAAATCGTGAATGAATACAATCTTCCAGTGTTGTCACAGCACGATGAATAGGCGCTGCCATTGTGGTATAGGTTATCATGTAATCGATACCACCAGACTTAAGCTTTTATTAAATTGGTTTTTATACCCTACACCACTGTATTGTCCAGTATATTGTGAGTTTTAGCATTTGTTTGTAAAATATAGTTTATTATACCGAACGACTTGGAATCACTTTCTGAGGTTCATTTTATGGTTCAATTGTGATGAAATTTTGCATTTTCTTGACCCAACGACGATCCCTATTGAAATTGAAGAAAATCAGTTCAGGTTTAGATATAGCCCTCATAGGGATTGTAAAATCCATATCGATCTGTATGAAATTTAGAAAACTATGTCCCTTGTTGCAGGATGAATAGCTACCAAATTTGGAGTAAATCGCCTCATCTAGGCTCCACAGGAGCTACATTTTACATCCGATCATTGTGAACAATACAGGGTATAGTTTCTTGCTACGCAAATTTCCCCTACCAAATTTGAAGGAAATCGGTTCTGATTTAGATATTGTCTTCATACATATGTTCTGTCCTATTTGTCATCTAAACACTAAATTTGCTTTATTTTACAACATTATTACGAACATTGGTAGAGTGAAATCTATTGAGACACGAATAAATACTACCAATTTGGACACAAAAATTGGTTCAGATTTGGATAATTAGACTGATGTTCCATATTTTTACTTGGGACGATTAAGTGCAAAATAAAGTATAAATGATTAAGTTTCAGTTAGATCAATTGAAAAATGTACTATTTAGAGTGTCAAGATATCTAATCGGAAGGGACCCTTATAACGGTTCTATAACAAAACATTGGCCCGTGTGCCCCATTTTTGCTAGGGACGATAAGGTGCAATATAAAGTACACATGTTAAATTTTAGCCAAATTAATTGAAAACCAGTAAGGAAAGGCTAAAGTCGGGCGGGGCCGCCTATATAATACCCTACACCACTCTCGTAATATTGAATAACTCTGATATATAAATTTTGTAATTCATGTATAAATTGTTTACATAAATTTACTTTTGGGACATTTTATACTTAAATAATACCCTGTACCACAGTGTGGTGTAGGGTATAAAAACGATTGGATCTAAAGAGCCAAATCGGATGAAACATATATATGGGAGCTATAGCTAAATCTTAACCGATTTTCTTCAAATTCGGCAATGTTGGTTCATGGATCAAGAAACTCTACCATTCTAAATTTAAAAACGATCGGATGTAAAATACAGCTTCTATAGGACTAAAGGGCCAAATCGGACGAAACATATATATTGGAGCTATAGCTAAATCATAACCGATTTTCTTCAAATTCGGCAATGTTGGTTCATGGATCAAGAAACTCTACCATTCTAAATTTCAAAACGATTGGATGTAAAATACAGCTTCTATAGGACTAAAGGGCCAAATCGGACGAAAGATATATATGGGAGCTATATCTAAATCTGAACCGATTTCAACCAAATTCAATAGCGATCTTAACAGCCGCGAAATACTCTAAACTGAAAAATTTCAGAACGATCGGAGTGAAATTGCGACCTGTAGTCGACGAACAACTTTACATGGACAGACGGACGGACATCGTTAAATCGACTCAGCTAGTGATTCTAAGTCGATCGGTATACTTTAAGGTGGGTCTAGCTGTGTTATTTTCAGGTGTTACAAACATCTGCCGTGAAACAAACTTATAATACCCTGTACCACAGTGTGGTGTAGGGTATAAATATGTTCTTCAAAACGTCAATAAGGTCCCTTTATATGAGTGCTATAACAAAACATGGACCGATATGCACCATTATCAATAGGGATAGTCCACAGTCCAAGAAATGTCCATGTAGCAATTTTCGTAAAGATCGCTTTATACTTTGATCCCAATAATATAAGTACTCAAATATAAACAAACGGACATTGCTAAATCGGATCAAAAAGTGATTCTATGCCGATTTCTCTTTTTGAGCGTTACAAAAAAAAATACACAAAGTCATAATATGTATACTATACCACAGTGTGATGTCGGGTATAAATATGTTCTCTAAAGCGCCAAGAAATGCCAAACGAGGGGATATATACAAACATGGACCGATATCCACCATTGCCAATAGGTCAATCGTCCCCATTTTAAGAAATGTCTCTCTTCCTATTTTCGTAAATATTGCTTCATATTTGCGACCTGCATTCAATCACAAAAATATATGGATAGGCAGACTGGCAATACTAAATCGCCTCCAAAAGTGATTCGGTGCCTTTGAAGCCTTACAAAGTCATAATACACTGCACTATAGTGTGGTGTCGGGTATACAAAATCACTTCTATTTTTCGACGAAATTGCTCATATGTATTGTAATGCTGTGTGACTGAATGATGGTGGTACGCCCCCTTTTTGGTTCATTGTTCTATTTATAAAAACATTCACACACACACACGGACAACCACATTGAAAGTTGTAACATAATTTAAAATAATGGCAAATTCAACAGCTGCAAATTTGCATAATTCTGTGTGGGTGTGTGAGTAATTTTTGTTCCCAAAAAAAAGTTGTTAGACAAATATGAATTTTTAATTTTTTTGTTTTAATGAAATTATAAATTACAGTTGGTGGCTGAAATAACTCGAACAAACAAAATTCCCGTGTTCAATTTGACACATCCTTATCACTCAATTTTATTTATGCGTTCAGACTTTAAAATAAACGAAACAATACAAAATAATACATTATGGAAGTGGAAGTAAACTACAATTAAGCGGCAATTTATATTTCATAACCTACATAATGTCCTAAATTGAAAGGTTTTGCTTGTCATATTGGATTTGTTATTTTTAATTATTCCATATTTATTATAATGGCCCTATAATTTCTTTATCATCCTCAATTGTTCGCTACAATTTTACTATTATTAAGTTTTGGGAGCTACTTCGTTACTTTTTCATATCTTCCAGTGATTATTTTAAATAAAGAGTAAAACTACTTATGTTTTCTATTTTTAGTTTTATACTTTTACAACCAACATCATCATCTCCATCATCGTCAAGACCAGCAGAAGAGCACCTGGTTTGTTGGTTATTTCCGTTTTTTCTATATTTCTTTGCACCGCAGAACAGTAGTAAATTTCCATTAAATGTGAATTTTTGCGCAAGTTTTTGAATTAAACTTTCTTTTCGTGTTGCTTCTCAACGCTCTAGAAGAGGAGAAAAACAGCTGTAGTGTTACATTTTAACGGAAATAAAAGAAAGTGAAGAGTACACACACCTTTACCGCACCATTGCCGGTGGAATATTGCATAGTCTAAGATCGAGGAAAAACTGTAGTTCATCATTGAATGGAATCTGAATCCGTATATCGAAAGATACATATTTTTGATATAACATAATTTAATATACCTGCAAATAGATACTTATATACACATTTATATAAAAAAGTTGACAAAATCTTTGAAGCTGGGTAACATATTTTCAAAACAGCCTAAAATTATTTTTTGTCGAATGATTTTTCTCAAACCAAAGATCCAAATAGTTCTTCTTTATTCCTATCAGCCAATAGTCCATGTACGGGAAGTAACAAGACAGCTCAGGGTGACAGTCATCCTTAAAAGTGCTGTTGTAATTAAATTATTAATTAATTGTAAATAACATTTTAACGTCATTATTATTAAAAATAGTTTAAATCATATTTGTTGCTTTGAAGGTGGGGTAAACTTTTGCAGAACCCACTTGCCTACTAAAATTGTATCTGAATAGTCTTGGGGTATATTTTGTTGACTTTAAATAAAGCGTTTTCCAACAAGAGGTGTTATTTGGTATTCAAAGAAAAATTCAATTTTTTGAGATACTTGATCGCATGTTTATTTCATAATAAAGAGGAAGGTATGCCGTTAATAATGAAAAACAACTTCAGCCAAATGGCCACCACGACCACGCTTACAGGACCTTTTCATGAAATTGTCCATAGTTAAATCGCAAAGTGGCTGCCCTATGTCCTCGATAGCCTCACGAATTCTCTCTTTGAGGTCTTGAATCGACGCTGGGCTGTTGGCGTAGACCTTATCTGTCACGTGGCTCCAAAGGAAGAAGTCGCAAGGTGTTAAATGTCAAGATCTCGGTTGCCGATTGTGATCACCTCTTCGATAGATAACACGGTCTGGAACTTTTCCCGTAACAGAGCAATGGTTTCTTTGCTTGTGTGGCACGTAGCGCCGTCTTGTTGAAAGTAAACGTTGTCCAGATCAATACCATCCAACTCCGACCATAAAAAAGCATTAATCATCTCTCGACAGCGCAAACCATTCTGTTGATTCAACCTCATTTTCGAAAAAGTAAGGTCCAATGACCCCGCCGGACCATAAACCGCACCAAACAGTCACACGTTGAGGATGGTGAGGCTTCTCAACAATAACTCTTTGGTTTTCCGAGCCCCAGATACAACAAATTTGCTTGTTGACGTAGCCACCGAGGTGGAGATAGGCCTCATCAGTCAAGATGATTTTTCGATGATTTTCGATTATTTGAATTTTAATAATTTCAATGCGTTGTTGAATCGTGTATCGATCCATTTTTAGTAATGGCGTAGTTCTACTTGTCAAATTTCAAAGAATAAAAGCTTCAAAAGTGACAGCTACTGAAATACCGGGTGATTCAAAATAACACCTCTTGTTGGAAAACTGTAAGTAACATGATGAAATTCAAAATACGAACTCCAGTTCACTTTTCTTCAGTTCTAGTGAGACTGTGAACATATCTCGTTAATTTTCAAACATTATAATGCTATAATTATGTCATATTTTTCATATTTAGTTTCCAAAAATAGTAATAGTTTACGCCTTACGCCAAATTCACATTTGTTGCTTCTATAGGAAAACCGTTCCCAAAGTAATGTTAACTTTAAATGACCACCACAAAATTGGTTCTGGTTTAAAGAAAATAGTATGCACTTCCCAACGGTATACGTATTTTTGAGATACCCCTTCGAGAAAGCAGTAGGTGAGGCTATCCAATATTTACACAAAGTATATCTGTGGTGAATTTAAAGTGTAAGGCTTGCTTAAGCCCATAGAACGGGATAAAGTTAACCATTGGAGAATTATTTCTCTCAATCCCTAAAAATTGGAACCAAATCATATCATATGTCAAATATTATACATATCGTCGACTTTTTTAGATGGTGTCCTTGAGAAAAATATTCTCACAAAAAATTACTAATACAAAATTAAATGTTTTTTCTCGAAATGTTCTAATCGAGGGATCTTTATCACGGAAATTCTTATTTCAGCCATTCCTCAGAGATCATATAATGCAAATGTATCAATTTTTAACATTCGCTATAAATTTTTTTATTTCGGATATTTCCAAAATGCGATTTTTTTTCGCACTATTTTGTAAGATATCTTTGAAAACGATGAGAGGAATAAAAAATGATTTTAGAAGAAGATAAAGGCTACTTAATTTAAAATTCTTTAAAACTTTCCTGAACCAGTTAGGGTAAATCTCTATTTTTTTTTAGATTTTTATCGTTATTTTGATAAATAAACAAGTTCCATCCCACTAATATATTACAAAGCTCTTAAAGAAAATGACCTAAGCTTTCGTTAGAGCAAAAAAATTAAAAACTGTTTTGGAGAAAAATGTCAAAACAATTTTTAATTTAATTTAAAATAAAAAAATACTTTTGGAATTTTTTTATTCTAAAAATTTCAAAGAAAACATTTTGTTTACAATTTCCTAAATACAATAGGTAATAGGTTATATGAATGGGGAAAAAGGGCCGTTTGACCAAAATATTATAATTCAGCACCTTCCAACTCGGACTGTCCTTAACAGATCTCGTTGACATTTAGTGTCAAAACTATTATCCAATAGGACTAAATTTGATTCAAGTTGCATGAAGAAAATTATTTTAAAAATTGTATCCTTCAAATCTAAAAAGTCCTGTAAAAAGGACACACAAGCGCGAGATAAAAGACTGAGTATTTAGTATTTTTACGGATGGCCTACATTTTCTCGTATATATAAACAGTCTCGTTCATAGGAGGAAACCGTTTTGCATGGCGTTAAACCTATTTCATGAAATGTACACCCGGGCGTATTATTGTTTTTGATATTTATTACACTTATATTTTACATACGCACCCAGGTATGTCTAATGTCAATCATTGATTTGTAATGCAAATAACAAAGGATTATACAGGGTTTTCCAACAAGAGGTGTTATTATATTGCGGTACCTGTCACTTCTAAAGCTATTATTCTTTCACTTTTGACAAGTAGAAACTACGCCATTACTAAAAATGGAACGATACACGATTCAACAACGCATTGAAATTATTAAAATTCGAAAAATCTAAAATCATCTTGACTTATGAGGCCCACTTCCACATCGGTGGCTAAGTCAACAAGCAAAACTGTCGCATCTCCATCCTCAACGTGTGACTGTTTGGTGCGGTTTATGGTCCGGCGGGGTCATTGGATCTTACTTTTTCGAAAATGAGGTTGGATCAACAGTTACGGTGAATGGATTGCGCTATCGAGAGATGATTAATGCTTTTTTATGGTCGGAGTTGGATGGTATTGAGCTGGACAACGTTTACTTTCAACAAGACGGAGCTACGTGACACACAAGTAACGAAACCATTGCTCTGTTGCGGGAAAAGTTTCCGGGCCGTGTTATCTCTCGAAAAGGTGATCACAATTGGCCACAGAGATCTTGTGATTTAACACCTTGCGACTTCTTCCTTTGGGCCACGTGAAAGATAAGGTCTACGCCAAAAGCCCAGCGTCGATTCAAGACCTCAAAGATATAATTCGTGAGGCTATTGAGGACATCATACCAAAATTACATATCTCGTAACTTTAATATACCAGTTCACATAAACACTTATAGTTCGGCACAATGCAATGTATTTAAGAATCTACTGTTTACCGAAAAATAGTTGTATTTGGTACCCCTTCCGGTACCTCCCACCCAAATTGACAGATTTATTAGCGTGATGTTATATATTACATTACTCACAAAGTGAGGGTATACCTTAGTCGGTTTACCCGACTGAAACTTTCTTACTTGTTTTTATGAAATAAACATCCAAAAAGTGGCATTTTTCTTTGAATACCAAAATAACACCTCTTGTTGGAAAACCCTTTATGTCAATACCTCCATTCTAAAACATACTAAGTCAACTTAGCATAGTTTTAGGGAGACTGCATTTTGAATTTCTAAATATTCCAAATTATATTCACTCAAAATTAGGTATTTATCCGTCAACCCAATCAAAAGTTATTCACAAAACAGTACAGGTCATTCGATTTCACTACAAAGGAATTCCACGCAAATTTAAAAAATGTTCCTCCCGATGTGACATAAAGTTGTATTTTATAACCGATCATTACGAAATTTAACAAAAATAAGTTTCTTAACTCAGGAACGAATACTGAGAAATTTTGGTAAAATCGGTTCCGAAAAAGTTGGTAAATACAGCCCCATATAAATATATGATACTCCCGTTTTGCTTTGTAAGCGCTGCAAAAGCTGTATTTTACATCCCATCAGTAAGCAATTCGACAAAAATATATTTCTTAGTTAACAAATTAACACTGCCAAATTTGGAGGAAATCGCTTCATATTTAGATATAGTCCTCATATGTATATACAATCCTCCCGAAAGCGCTGTTCCTTGGCATCATAGCATTTTGATGCCGTTTCTCACTTCCGATCATTATAAAAAGTGGCTGAAAGAAGTTTCTTAATTTAGCAACGAATATGAGAGAATACTGCGTTTTTATCCCCTCACCTTAGAGAGGAGGGTACACGAGTATATCATTTGCTACGAGCCAGAAGTGTAACACATAGGAGGAGTGACCTATGACCCTAATTATGTTCGGTGGAAATCCGTTTTGGGTCATTGTAAGTCATTTGAGCAATGTCCGTCCGTCTGTCTGTCTGGAGCGCATGATAACACTCGAAAGGAGTAACGGATTGGGATAATATTTTTTTCTATCTCAGGCTAAGTTTGAAAATGGGCCATATTGGTCCACTCCTTCTAGTACCTCCCTCACAAAGGATTACAATTTAGTGAAATATTGATTCTCTAATAACTTCTATACTACTTATTCGAATCCTCTGTAATTCTACACATAGTTATAGTTTATTTGTCGCTATTAACTTGAGAAAAATGGGTGAAGTGGCCAAACAATTTTGGTACCTCCACACAAAGGGACCATTTTGTACAAAAACTTAACAGCTTATAACATGAATACCAGTGCATAAAAATACATGAAATTTTGCACATGGTAATGCTTTAATAGTGCCTACAGTCCAGTGAAAAATGGGCGTTATTGGCACGCCCCTTTTGATAATTCCCACACAAACGTACCATTTTGTACAACAATTTAAAAGCTTATAGCGTGAGTACCAATGAACGAAAATACTACAAAATTTTGGTTAGTGTAACGCTTTTGAAGTAAATATAGTTCTGTGAAAAATGGGCGTTGCCACCACTCCCCTTTTTGTACCTCCCACACAAAATGGTCAAATTATACACACACAAACGCTTATAGCTCGACATAGTGCAATGTATTTAAAGTATCTACTGTTGAGCGAAAAATAAGTGCATTTGATAAACCCCTTCTGGTACCTCCCACACAGATTAACACATTAATTCGTGTAATATTCCGTATTACCAGGGATGGTCCGTCTTACAACTGTGACGTATATGACATACATTTGAGACGTATTCGACATACGTATACAACGTTGTGAACCTAATGTCGGAAACGTGACTTTGTCACTAACAGTAAATAACTAGCAAATCAATAGAAAAAAAGGATTTATTTTGAACTTTCAAGTTTATTTATTGGTTCAAATGAATTATTATTTGTTTATAAATTAGGTTTCTTCTTCACTCGAATCTCTATCTTCAATGCCTTCAAAGTTGTCTTTTTTCGGATATTTTAAGTGAAGAGTAAACTTCCAGCAACTTTTTAGATCGTTCCGATTCTAATAGATTTCGAAAATCAGAATGCACATGAGACCAATTGGAGAAAATGCCTTCTAATTATGCAGTGGACGCTGGGATCATCAGTAGTTTTAGAGCAAATGATGACAATGCGTTATGTCGACTTTTTGCCATATTCCAGAATAAGTAAGGCCTCCTAGTTTTTGCAGCAAGCTCAGAAATGGGTGGGGTGTCAAAGTTTGTTGGAGAGAGGCAGACAAACTACAAACTTTGATACTTGCTTTAAAAAAATTTCCTCGTGTGAATCAGAACTTATATAATATTTTGCATAAAACACTGAAACTGAACTATTTATTGTTCGTCAAGAAAATAAATTAAATGGTCTACAAAAGATGTGAAGAAAAGTTAAAAGTTAAGAAAAGTTAAGTAGATTTATCGAAATAGTTGATTTTCCTATTTTGAACTTAATTAATGTTTGGGTTGTACAATATATCACACCATTGTGTAAATATCGGTATTCGATCAGAAACATATATTTTCTCAAAAAATTTTAAATAAAGTTGTATCTCGGACTTCGATTAGTTTTTATATGGTGTCCACCAGATTTTTACGTGAAGGGCTGAAGTCTGCAGCGTCCTTAGAACTGATATTACAGTTTACGACATTTCATACATTTCAGACGGGTTTATGACGTATGTGACGTTTACACCTTTCTGACAGTCGTAAACCTAAACCTGTAAGGAAAGGCAGAAAGTCGGGCGGGGCCGACTATATAATACCCTACACCTCCCTAACAATGCGATAAAGGTCATTGCGATAATAATTTGGAATAATTGGTAAATCGGCAGCAACATATCGCTAAATTAAGTAATATTTGTTCCTAAATTGAGAAACATCTATCCGGAAAATATTAATGATCGGAAGTAAAGTACAACTTCTATAGCGCTTTAATACCAAATCAGGAGGAACATATATATGGAGGTTATATATAAATCTGAACCGATTTTCCCTGAATACTCATTCAGTAAAAAGACCTCTTTCTGTAGAATTTTCTACTGATCGGATATAAAATATAGTCTCTACAGCGCTTACATGTCAAATCGGTGGTAACATATATATGAGGGCTATATCTAAATCTGAACCGATTTTCTCCGAATTTGGCAGTATTCCTTCGAGTAATAAGAAACCTCTTTCTGCCGAATTTCGCCCTGTCGTATATAAAATACAGTTTCTGCAGCATTTACATGTCAAATCGGGAGTAACATATATATGGGGGCTATATCTAAATCTGAACCGATTTCCCTCAAATTTGGCAGTGTTAATTCACGTAATGAGAAACCTCTTTCTGCCAATTTTTTTACTGATCGGATATAAAATACAGTTTCTACAGCGCTTACATGTCAAATCGGGGGTAACATATATATGCGGGCTATATCTAAATCTCAACCGATTTCCCTCAAATTTGGTAGTATTAATTCATGTAATAAGAGACCTCTTTCTGCCGAATTTCGTACTGATCGGATTAAAAATACACTTTTTACAGCGGCTATATGTAAAACCGGGGGTAACATATATATGGGGGCTATATCTAAATGTGAACCGATTTTCTCCGAATTTGGCAGTATTCCTTCATGTAATAAGAAACCTCTTTCTGCCGAATTTCACACTGATCGGTTATAAAATATTTTTTTTACGGCGCTTACATGTAAAATCGGGGATAACGTATATATGGGGGCTATATCTAAATCTGAACCGATTTCTTCCAAATTTAACAGTGATCATTAATATAATAAGAGACCTCTTTCTGCTGCATTTCATTCTGATCGGATATAAAAAAAAGTTTTTACAGCGCTTACATGTCAAATCGGGGCTAACATATATATGGGGGCTATATCCAAATCTGGACCGATTTTAACCAAATTAAATAGGGATCGTCCTTGGGCCAAAAAAAAAGGTATGTGTAAAGTTTCGTCAAGATAGGGCCATAATTGCGACCTGTACTTTGATTACAAGAATACATCTACAGACGGAAAGACAGACGGACATACCTAAATCGACTCAGAAAGTGATTACAAGTCGATCGGTATAATAAACAATGGCTCTATCTCTTCTCCTTTTGTGTGTTACAAACAAATGCACAAAGTCATAATACCCTGTACCACAGTGTGATGTAGGGTATAAAAATCATGTCGTGGACCATCCCTGCGTATTACATTACCCACAAGGTGAGGGTATACCTAAGTCAGTTTACCCGACTGAAACTTTCTTACTGGTTTTAAGTAATTTAAGCAATGTCCGTCCGTCTGGTGCGCACGATAACTCTCGAAAGGAGTAACCGATTGACTTCAAGTTAGGTATGCGATAATATTTTTCTTTATACATGGTACGTTCTAATACCTCCTCCACAAAGGGTTAACTTTTAGTGAAATATTGATTATTTAATACCTTCTATACTACTTACTCGAATCTTCTATAGTATTAGTTTGTTAGTCGCTAACACGCCAAGGAAAATGGGCGAAGTGGCCACTCCCTTTTTGGTACCTCCCACACAAATGGACAATTTTGCACCAAATCTTAACTGCTTATAACATTAATACTTGAAATTTTTTACAGTATAATGCTTTTATAGTAACAAGAGTCCAGAGAAAAATGGGCGTTGTTGGCACACCCCTTTTGATACCTCCCCCACAAATGGGCCTTTTTGTACAAAATTTAACAGCTTTTAACTTTAATACCAGTGCATACAAATACTTGAATTTTCGTACAGTGTTATGTTTTTATAGTACCTAGAGTCTAGATTATTGGCACGCCCCTTTTGGTACCTCCCACACAAATGGACCATTGTGTACCAAATATTAACAGCTTTAAACTTTAATAACAGTGCATACTGGAATTAAAGTTACCAGTACATACTTTAAAATTATTAAGTGCAATTTAAATTGATAATAATGTAATAATATCGAAAAAAAACTAAATTTACGAATATATTTTTGGGACTTAAGGTGAGGGGATTCTTAAGTCGGTTTACCCGACTGAACTTTCTTACTTGTTTAAGGTAATGAAACTATTATCTAGTTTATTATTATCAACATCTCTGTGGAATATGCCTTGATAAGGCGGTGGAGCTAAAAACATTTTTTACTGCAAAGAAAGCAATTAATCCAAACTTTAATCGCAGAGCCCCAGGGCGCATTTTTACGGATGTGTAGAGTATTATATAGTCGGTCCCGCTCGACTTTCTGTCTTTCTTTACTGTTTTTATACCCTCCACCACAGGACGGGGGTAACTAACTTTGTCAATCCGTTCGCAACACCTCGAAATATTGGTACGCGTATATATTCTTGATCGTTGTGAAATTTTAAGACGATTCAGCCATGTCCGTCTGTCTGTTGAAATCACGCTACAGTCCGTAATAATAGAGCTAAGTTGATCAAATTTGGTAGAAATAGTTTTTATAATTGCAGGTCGTTTGGAATTGCAAATGGGCCGGCCATATCGGTCAATGTTCTGATATAGCTCCCCTATAGAGGTCGCTCCAAAATAGGGTTTTGAGCCATATATACCACTTTTATCAGGCAATTTTGCTAAAGCTTTGCAGTTTGTATTCTATTGTGCCTAGAATT
Organism: Eudasyphora cyanicolor; assembly: GCA_963930755.1. Classification (NCBI taxonomy): domain Eukaryota; kingdom Metazoa; phylum Arthropoda; class Insecta; order Diptera; family Muscidae; genus Eudasyphora; species Eudasyphora cyanicolor. The sequence continues at coordinate 217,539,299 of OZ005734.1, read as the reverse complement.
CATCACAATCAAATTTTTGCAAATCGGTTCATATTTTGTTATAGTCACCCCATAGAGGTCGCTCCAAAATAGGCTTATTTGAGTCATAAATACCACATTTTCTAAGCATTTTAAGCGAATCTTTGAAGTTTGTGTTTTATTTACCTTCTATACTACTTACTCGAATCTTCTATAGTATTAGTTTGTTAGTCGCTAACACGCCAAGGAAAATGGGCGAAGTGGCCACTCCCTTTTTGGTACCTCCCACACAAATGGACAATTTTGCACCAAATCTTAACTGTTTATAACATTAATACTTGAAATTTTGTACAGTATAATGCATTTATAGTAACAAGAGTCCAGAGAAAAATGGGCGTTGTTGTCACACCCCTTTTGATACCTCCCCCACAAATGGGCCTTTTTGTACAAAATTTAACAGCTTTGAACTTTAATACCAGTGCATACAAATACTTGAACTTTCGTACAGTGTTATGTTTTTATAGTACCTAGAGTCTAGATTATTGCCACGCCCCTTTTGGTACCTCCCACACAAATGGACCATTGTGCACCAAATGTTAACAGCTTTAAACTTTAATAACAGTGCATACTGGAATTAATGTTACCAGTACATACTTTAAAGTTATTAAATGCAATTTAAATTGATAATAATTTAATAATATCGAAAAAAAACTAAATTTACGAATATATTTTTGGGACTTAAAGTGAGGGGATTCTTAAGTCGGTTTACCCGACTGAACTTTCTTACTTGTTTAAGGTAATGAAACTATTATCTAGTTTATTATTATCAACATCTCTTTGGAATATGCCTTGATAAATCGGTGGTGCTAAGAACATTTTTTACATCAAAGAAACCAATTATTCCAAACTTTTATCACAAAGCCCCAGCGCGCATTATTGGGGATGTGTAGAGTATTATATAGTCGGTCCCGCTCGACTTTCTGTCTTTCTTTACTGTTTTATACACTCCACCATAGGACGGGGGTAACTAACTTTGTCAATCCGTTTGCAACACCTTGAAATATTGATACGCGTATATATACTTGCTCGTTGTGAAATTTTAAGACGATTCAGCCATGTCCGTCTGTCTGTTGAAATCACGCTACAGTTCGTAATAATAGAGCTAGGATGATCAAATTTGGTAGAAATAGTTTTTATAATTGCAGGTCGTTTGGAATTGCAAATGGGCCGGCCATATCGGTCAATGTTCTGATATAGCTCCCCTATAGAGATCGCTCCAAAATAGGGTTTTGAGCCATATATACCACTTTTATCAGGCAATTTTGCTAAAGCTAAGTTGATCAATATTCTATTGTGCCTAGAATTCATCACAATCAAATTTTTGCAAATCGGTTCATATTTTGTTATAGTCACCCCATAGAGGTCGCTCCAAAATAGGCTTATTTGAGTCATAAATACCACATTTTCTAAGCATTTTAAGCGAATCTTTGAAGTTTGTGTTTTATTTAGACAGTAAAAATGTTGTAAAGCTGTTCATATTTTGTTACAGTCCACCTATTGATGTCGCTCACAAAAATGTTTGGTTAAGCCATAAACACCGCATTTTCTAAGCAATTTAGCCATCTCAAAAAAAAAATATTAGATCAACCGCAAAATCTTATGCCGCAAAAAGTTTTGCCTTATTTCATAAACATTCACAGTAATTTTGATTGTTCTTTCAAAAGTTGTTTTGATAAAAAATCTTAAAAAAATAAAAATATCTAAGAAGATGACATTGAAATTTCAAAAAAATCAATTGGTGTAATAATTTTTGAAATCAAATCTAAAAATTAAAATAGTAAAAATTTGAAAATAATTATGGGGTGTTACAAGACAGTTTTAATTTTTTTGGAGCAATTAACAGTACCGTCAAAATAAGGTAAAGTGCATACAAATCGGTCAAGTATTTCAGGATTTACAAGCAATTGAATGAACAAATCTTTTTGAAAAATTCGTGATTTCGACATCTTTAAATGGCTCATATCTTTTGAACAAAATTTTTTTTAATTTTTTTTCTTGAAACACGTATAAAACCTTTTTTGATAGAAGTATACAAACACAAACTTTCGAAGCAATCAAAGCTAGTGATGTCAAAAATTGTACCATTTGGCATGGAATGACTCATATAAATCTGAATTTCATAATATTTGATAGAGTTTAAGTATATATCTAGGTTTAGATTAGGTTAGAGTGACAGCAGGAGTTTACAACTCACATGGACCAATTGAGGATCCTAGTGCTAACGGAATTGCAATCAGCGTTATGTACAAACCTGTTAAAGGCTACAGCTAAGACTAAAATTATGTTCGTACAATTTTGGGTTTTTAAGTACTTTATTCAAAGACTTTTTTACGCTAAAATTCATAAAGAACTGATCAAAAAGTAGGCCTTTACGGCGCTTACATTTCATATCTTGACCGGTAATGTTGATATTTGAAAGAATTGTCTATTGCCTCAATGAACTTTTCTTTTTAACATTTTATGAATATTTGTTAGAAAATTCGAATTCTTTACGCGTATATGCCAAATCACGATGTACATATATTTGGTTGATATATCAAAATATGAACCGATTATCTACTAATTTGCGGATTTGACTAATTTCCCTCTACAACACTTTATAAAGATCTGCTATGACTTAAGGTCAAATCAGGTCATGGGCAATTACTGTAAAATTCCTCTGCTAAATTTAAAAAAACAGCTACTGAAAAATGAATACCGCTTACATATCAAACTGGGATGTACATGTACATATACGAATATATAATTGTATTGTGAACAAACTTAACATGGACAATCGGACCGACCGTCAGGATACTCAGCTTGTGCTTCTGAAGCGATCGGTATATTGTAACGTATGTTAAGCTGCGTTATTTATAAAAAACTATACAAATATTGGACTGAAAATAATCATATGTATTATACCCTGTAGCAGAATGTGTTGTATGATATTAATACGAATATGCAAATTTTTGAACGAAAATTTTAAACTACACCATTTTCAATTGTAATTTCAAAAGAATCAATTCAATTCGTAATACACTAATTGAAATTCGAAAAATATCAATTGAAATTCGAATTTTTCCATTTGAAATTCTTCGAATTTCAATTGATCTTAATCGAAATTGAATTGACTTTTTTCGAATTACTCGTACAATTGAAAATGGTGTATTTTAAAAAATTGTTAAAAAAATTTCTATACAATAATATCCTACAACACATTGTGCCACGGGGTATATAATTGCAATCGAAAGTGGTGTAGTGTGTTGCACATTAAAATTGACGTCGACTGACATCAGCTGTATTCAAATAAATTCCAGTATCTAACCCGCAAATTGTCGGAAATTTGTAATTGACAACTTTTTTCTTTGGGCACTTCTTCGTCTATATATGTATATATATATCATGCAACAATGCAATCTAGTCTAGCTGCCGAAGTTAAAAGTTTATATTTTTGCAGCGAAAGAGCGAAGAAAGGAAAAAGTGTTGGGGAAACATTTTACAACCTTTGTACTAGAATTTTAACAAAGCGGCAAAATGGGGGAAACCGGCAAAAGCTTTAGCAGCCAAGATTTTATTTTACATTTTCCCCCAGTACTATCCTCTCATTATTGGCTGCAATATATACTTACGTGTACTCGGGTACCGAGTTCACCGAGGTACTTTCTCTTTACGATACCAAGCGACCATTTTGCTTTAAATAATGAACCCCAAACAATAATAATAATAGAATAGAATGGAATGAAATAGAGGCAAATAGGTGTTTGCCATTCGCCAACGTTAGAGTCAGTGCCACCTTCCAACAACAAACAGCAACACAAGAGAATGGACTCAAGGTGTCCAGGGGAGAATTTTTAATGGATTTTTTCAAATTAAAATACACAGTATTACATATACATATATATACATTCATAAACGCGAGTATGTATGTAATATATATTCATAAATTAGACAACTTCAGCTATCAGCTACGACCGCCAGTGAGCGATTCAGCCACTGCTATTAACAGAGTTGTGTGAACCTGGGGAAAAAAGTAAAAGTGCCCCAGGGTATCGTTTTATGTGAACTACGAACGGTAACTCTGGCCCAGTTCTGCTCTTTTCCACTGGCCAGCGTCACCTGTAATGGAGGTTATTTTGCAGTAGATACATATTACAACAAAGTGCAATGCGAGTATTAAACATGAATACAAAGCTCTTACTTATTTTCAGCATAGAAAAGGTATTTAAAATAATTTCAAAGCATAAAGTGACATTAACGACATGAAATCGAGCACGAAATGTGAGCAACAACTTAATTTTCGTCCTCTCCCACCAAACTGTAGAAAGGGAGTGGGAGAGGGTGCAGAGGTTGGACTCCTAATGTATGCCAGTTATTGGCAGTAACCGGTGTAAGTGCCTTCACTTAGTCACAGTGAATTTCCGCTCAAACAATACACAGTGGCCTGATAAAAACTTCGAGGCAATTAGGTGCAGAGTAATTGTGATTGCAGTCGTTGATGATGCTTTGGCACACGCCACGCAACGCACAACGAACGCAACGCGAAAAGCCACGCGCTACGCAAAGAATATAAAATGTCTGTCAGTTGTGTGGTAAGGTTCGTGCAAATTTTAAGCATTGAATATGGTTGGAATTTAGGCATATTTGAATTTGCACATATATACACATGCACTGCATAAACATGGGAAAACAGCACCTACTTTTTTTTATGGAATAACTGTAATATCTATATATTTCCCCTAGGGGTATCACAAATATTTGTATAAAGTTGTAAAGAGAATTTCGGTCTAGACTCTTTTGAGTGCATTTATATTCTTGTTTATTTTTTATACATATCCCCTGCTACATATGTTAATGTAAATGTATAGACTGCTCCAAGCCAGTTTCAACATAAAATTAGAAAAATATATTGCATTTTCAAAATATTAATAAAATATTAAGAGCTCGAGGAATATAAATGATGACATGATAATGTTAGAAAAACAAGGATAGGTGTTATCAGCAACAATAAGGTATTGATTGCTTCACTGTAGAACAAATTTTGAAAAAAGTCGTTACACACGAACCAATTGGTATACGTTTCATAGTAGTGGTAATTTGAAGTACAACTGCATTTACACTTTTTCAGTTCGTCATCCAGCTTCCGGCTTAGAGGGCCTCAAATCTTCAATGCATACAATTTGTAAATAAATTTTATAATATGTTGTATTTGTACCAAGAAAACAAAATTGATATCAAATGAAAGAAGAATCTCGTGTATATAGTAAGGGCATTTTTACTTTTTATTTTCGCGAAAAAAGAACACCAAAAAAGGTCCTTTCAAAATTTGGTTCAGTCGTATATTTTTTCTGTGACACAATTTTTCATGAAGAAAAAATATATGTGATAGCGCCTAATAAGGAGCATCATATACCAAAATTTCATGTTGATAGCCCTATTACGTAAGAAGATCAAAATAATTTAAATATTAGTACTTACAAATTTTTTAAAATTTTTCTTTGAGGTTTTATTAGTCATACATAATCTTCAAAACGACTATACCAACACAATATGGGATGAAAATGTAACGACAAACATTAGTTTCCTATAAGTTAAATTATACCATAGCAGACGGGGAATATTCTGTAACAAAACACATTGTCAGATGAAGTATTTCCAGTTTAGTTTAAATGATATACAACGTGGTAAATCTACATAACTGATAACCATGAAGTGTTTCAACCGTGACAAATTCTGTTGTGTGTGGGCTATATGTCATACCTGAAAAAAGAGGAATACTACGGAATCTTTCGCGAAATGTTTTGAAGGCTATTTTTCAAAGAAACTAATTCGTAATTGTTGGTACGTGCCTAAAACAGTGTGTGAGTATTGCTACTGTGGCATAATGCGATCAAAAAATGCGAGTCTGAATCACAATCCCTTAAAAGTCCAAAGTTTCTGCATGAATAATTGTGTCTCAGAAAAAATATACGACTGGACCAAATTTTTTTCGCGAAAATAAAAAGTAAAAATACCCCTGCTATTCCCACGAGTCTCCTCTTTCATGTGGTATCAATTTTGTTTTCGTGGGACCAACACAACATTTTATAATTTTTTTTTTACGAAATATTCCCATTTTATATTTAAGGCCCTCTAAATCGGAAGCTGGATGACAAAATGAAAAACTGTGAATGCAGTTTTACTTCTAATTGCACCCACTATTCAACGTATGTCATTTGGTGCATGTGTAATTTTCACTGTTCTACAGTGTAATAAATATACAGAAAGAACAGAATGAACGCATTAAAAAAGTAATTTTAATTTATACGCTATGCAACAAAATTTTTGTCGAAGGGCTGTGTATAACATTTTCTGGTGTAATAAGGTGAGCTAAACACGAAAAAATAATAAAACCAGTAAGGAACTCTGGAATATAAATCAGAACGATCGGAGTGAAATTGCGACCTGTAGTCGGCGAACAACTTAAGATGGACAGACGGACAGACAGACGGACAAACGGACGGACAGACATACAGACATACATGGTTAAATCGACTCAGCTAGTGATTCTGAGTCGATCGGTATACTTTAAGGTGGATCTAGCTATAGTATTTTCAGGTGTTACAAACATCTGCCATGAAACAAACTTATAATACCCTGTACCACAATGTGGTGTAGGGAATAACAACGATTGGATGTAACATACAGCTTCTACAGGACTAAAGAGCCAAATCGAATGAAACATATATATGGGAGCTATAGCTAAATCTTAACCGATTTTCTTCAAATTCGGCAATATTAGTCCATGGATCAAGAAACTCTACCATTCTAAATATCAAAACGATTGGATGTAAACTACAAAATCTATATGACTAAAGGGTCAAATCGGACGAAAAATATGTATGGGAGCTATATCTAAATATTAACAGATTTTCTGCAAATTCGGCAATGTTGGTTCATGGATCAAGAAACTCTACCATTCTAAATTTCAAAACGATTGGACTTAAAATACAGCTTCTATAGAACTAAAGGGCCAAATCGGACGAAACATGGGAGCTATAGCTAAATCTTAACCGATTTTCTTCATGATTGGATGTAAAATACAGCTTCTACAGCTTCTATAGGACTAAAGAGCAAAATCGGACAAAACATATATATGGGAGCTATATCTAAATCTTTCAACCAATAGGGATCTTTACAGCTGCGAAATATTCTAAACTGCAAAATTTCAGAACGATTGGAGTGAAAGTGCGACCTGTAATCGACGAACAACTTTAAATGGACAGACGGACGGACGGACGGACAGACATGGATAAATCGACTCAGCTAGTGATTCTGAGTTGATCGGTATACTTTAAGGTGGGTCTAGCTGTGTTATTTTCAGGTGTTACAAACATCTGCCGTGAAATAAACTTATAATACCCTGTACCACAGTGTGGTGTAGGGTATAAAACTTTTTTATACCCTCACTTTAGTGTGACGAGGGTATATATCATTTGCTACGGGCCAACAGTGTAACATATCGAAGGAGTGACCTAAGACCCCAAGTATGTTTGGCGGTAATCCGTTTTGGGTTATTTTAAGTAATTTTAGCAATGTCCGTCCATCTGTCTGTCTGTCTGCTGGCTGGTGCGCACGATAACTCTCGAAAGGAGTAACCGATTGACATCAAATTTGGTATACCGTAATATTTTTTTCTATCTCCGGCTAAGTTCGAAGATGGGCAATATTGGTCCACTCCTTCTGGTACCTCCCACACAAAGGGCTAACATTTAGTGAAAAATTTATTCTTTAATAACATCTATACTACTTATTCCATTTATTATTATGATTTCCACATTATGAAATTATTAGTCGCTATCACCTCGACAAAAATGGGCCAAGTTGCCACGCCCCTTTTGGTACCTCCCAAACAAATGGACTAATTTGAACCAAAAGTTAAAAGCATATAACTTTATTACCAGTGCATACAAAGACTTGAAATTTCGTACAGTGCAATGCTTTTATAGTACCTAGAGTCTAGAGAAAAGTGGCCGTTATTGGCACGCACAAATGGACCATTTTGTACCAAATCTAAACAGCATTTTACTTTAATAACAGTATACTTTAAAGTTATTACTCGTAGATGCGATTTAAATTGATAATAATTTAATTAAAACAAAAAAAATCATAAATTTACTAATATTTTTGGTATACCCAACTGAACTTTCTTACTTGTTTAGGGTGTGTCATATAGTCGTGTCCGCCCTACTTAAACCGTATTTACTTTTATACATATTACCATTCACAACATTTTAGGTCCATACAAAGGTCCCATCCGATTTTATTTTTATTTTTATACCCTACACCACACTGTGGGACAGGGTATTATAACTTTGTGCATTTGTTTGCAACACCCAAAAGGAGAAGAAATAGACCCATCGTTTACAATACCGATCGACTTAGAATCACTTTCTGAGTTGATTTAGCTATGTCCGTCTGTGCATGTATTCTTGTAATCAAAGTACAGGTCGCAATTATGGTCCGATCTCGACGAAACTTTCCACATATCTTTTTTTTGGCCCAAGGACGATCCCTACTGAATTTGGTTAAAATCTGTTCAGATTTAGATATAGCCCCCATATATATGTTACCACCGATTTGATATGTAAGCGCTGTAAAAACTTTATTTTATATCCGCTCAGTATGAAATTCGGCACAAAGAGGTTTCTTATTATATGAATGAACACTGTTCAATTTGGAAGAAATCGGTTCAGATTTAGATATAGCCCCCATATATACGTTACCCCCGATATGACATGTAAGCGCTGTAAAAATGTTATTTTATATCCGATCAGTGCGAAATTCGGCAAAGAGAGTTTTCTTATTACATGAAGGAATATTGCTAAATTCGGAGAAAATCGGTTCAGATTTAGATATAGCCCCATATATATGTTACCCCCGATTTGACCCTTTAGCGCTATAGAAACCGTATTTTATATCCGATCTGTACGAAATTCGGCAGAGAGAGTTTTCTTGTTACGTGAATGAACACTACCAAATTCGGAGAAAATCCGTACAGATTTAGATATAGCCCCCATATATATGTTTCACCCGATTTTACATGTAATTGCTGTAGAAACCGTATTTTATATCCGATCAGTATGAAATTCGGCAAAAGAGGTTTCTTTCTACATGAAGGAATACTGCCAAATTCGGAGAAAATCGGTTCAGATTTAGATATAGCCCCCATATATATGTAACCCCCGATTTGCTATGTAAGCACGGAGACTGTATTTTATATCCGATCAGTACGAAATTCGACAGAAAGAGGTCTTTTTACGTGAATGAGTATTCAGGGGAAATCGGTTCAGATTTATATATAACCTCCATATATATGTTCCTCCTGATTTGGTTTCAAAGCGCTATAGAAGTTGTACCTTACTTCCGACCATTACAATTTTCCAGAAAGATGTTTCTCAATTTAGGAACGAATATTGCTTAATTTAGCGATTATCGGTTCAGAATTAGATAATATGTTCCTACCCACTCACCAATTATTACAAATTATTATCACAATTACCTTTTGGCATTGTTAGGGAGGTGTAGGGTATTATATAGTCGGCCCCGCCCGACGTTCTGCCTTTCCTTACTGGTTATTTATATTTATTTTTATTTTTTCATAGAGTACTCGCATGAAAGTACCTGTTTGTAGCCGAGCAGCAGAAATTAAGAAGACCTGAACGACTTGAGTTCTAGATAGGAACTAATTTTATTTACAATATTTTCTCTTAACTTAAGACTAACCAAATAATTCTTAACCTATCTTATAAGTAAGACGAAAAGAGAGAAGACATTTTTATAGCACAACGACCTACGCAGTGCACATCTATGTGCACCGCTGGTCGCCAAAGATAACAATCAACATATAGACATTGTTGTTGTTACAAATAAAACTATAAAATACGACAATTTATGACTTGTCCCTTTTCTTCACTACAGAGTGTGTGATGCCTATTTCAGCCATAAGTCTGGCATAAGTTTCACCCATGTATTTGTATTTCTTATTATCAAATCACATAAGACAAAATATCATCACAACTCTATAGCTACCTGCTCAATTCAGTTCAGAGAACTGAACAGTACCCTATTGTTGTTAAAACTGTAGTTGTTCGGGCGGTCTCGGTCATTGCTGACAAAACTCCGCAGACCCTACTCAGATTATATGCCATTTATATTACAGTTATCTATTTGGCAAAACCAACATAAATCATATCACATAATTTGTGTAAATTAAATGTTTATAAATATTAATCGCTCTTGACTGTTGAATTTTCTTCAATTGTTTAGGTTTACATGTTTGTCAGATGTGATTGCTATTCGTGTACCCTCTGTCTGCCCCCCGGTCTGACAGTGTCATTTTTCATATTCCATCCATTCAACGAGGCCGATTACCAAACGTGCCCCTGTTTACTGGAATATCGAAATTGTACTGCACATTTGCCATACTCAAACCGAGAGTACAAATGCTAGCCAAGCGATAACAGACAATGTTAACGTCAATATCAAAACACTTAAGTGCAATGCAAACACCCAAACAAATGGTGGGTACTCCTGCCAGTTCCCGTCAGTCAGTAGTAGTTGGGTGACCACCTCCAGTGCATCCTTGCAAAAGTGAGTGGCAATATGTAGTGTTAGTGACGGCTGTGTGGCAGAAGCCAAGCCAAGTCAAGCCTTGCACGTTGTGTGGTGCTCCTTCAGTTCAGTTCAGTTCTCTACTGCTCGGTTCTGTTCAGTTCAGTTTCCTGATGTACACACAAAATTTCCTTTTATTTTTCAATCATGTCAAATTGTCATATCGCATTTCCGCACTAACAAGGTGTTCAATGCGGTTCAATGTGGTTTGCAGTTCAAAAGGATATGGAAGAGGACATAAATGTGGCAATTATCAGAGTAGCAGTGGTGCGTGTTTCGTGGCACACTTTTGGGTGCAACCCAAACAACAAGGACAAACGGACGAAGAAAGTCACCTAGACAGATAGGAGGGCAGGTAGACAGACAGACAGTCCAATGGAGTGAATCAGCTCTGATATGGCACAGAAAAGGTGTTCTAATGAAATGTGCAATTCAAAAGTGACGTAAAGTAATATCATCATCAATTCAACGGAATAAACCTCTTAATATTTAATGTTCGATTACAATACGAATCGTTTATTGTTATGGTGACATAAATAAATTAATTTTCCTTTTGTGTTTTGGAAGTTTGTAAGGTTACACGTGTGATTTGTGTAGGACACAGTCAGGCAAATACTTGAGTTAAGATTCACAGGAAAATTGTGATTATTGAATTATGTACGAGTTTAGTGTGATAAGCCAAACATTCCTATGAACTTGGAAATTAGCATTTCGCTTTCAGGTTGCAGGTTGTTTTTGGAAAGCGGTTTAAATAGAAACTGAAATTAATAGAAACAAGTAAAAGCGTTAAGTTCGGCCATGCCGAATCTTATATAACCTCCACCATGGATAGCATGTGACCTCACAAAATAACTCAAACCTAAAGAAAATAACACCGAAAAACACAAACAAATACAGAAGATGAGAACAGTAGGAGAAATATAGTATGAGAACAGTAATGTTATTCCTACAAGTTAGATGCTATATATGGGAGCTATATCTAAATATGAACCGATATCGCCCATGTTCAATGCCAAGTTACCTGCAGCTATAAGAAGTATCTATACCAAATTTCAGCCACCTAGCTCAAGTATTATAGATTGTAGCGTGACGGACGGACGGACATGGCTAAATCGTCTTAGAATTTTACGACGATTAAGAATATATATACTTCTCAGATCAATATTTAGAGGTGTTACAAACGGAATGACAAAATGAATATACCCCCATCCTATGGTGGAAGGTATAAAAATATAAATATTTCCCATATCCGTTTTAGATCATTTTCCACAAAAAGATCTTATAATACATATATCAAAGCAAAGAAAATAATCATACGCTCGTAAGTGGATATTTGATTATAAGTATTTACAAGCTGTATATCTCTTATTCATTCCATGTCAAATCGAACACTTTTTTGGGTCACCATCCCCAAGGCCAAATGTACTGGGGTCATTAATGATTGGGATGTCTATAAAGAGCAACTTAAAATGTAGAAGAAGGTGCTTGGATGGTTCCTTGGTAAACCTTCTGAGGGATAGTGGACAAGGTCTTAAACGCCTCGAGGCTGCTGGAGATACTATTCGCTACACCTTGTACAGTGGGTAACTTGCAGGCTGAAGTCAACAAATGGACAAAAAACAGGGAACAGTCGCTGAAATAATTGCTCGACACACATAACCCGGCAAACTCATCGACAGAACTCTAGGCACAACAGGAACGGCAAAAAATCCAGAATCAGCTGGCCGATTAACAGCTTCGTGCCCTTTAAATTACCTGCACAGAGCCGAAAATACAATGATTTTTTTAACCATGTGTCTGGTTAAATTTTTCATGGTAAATGTTTGATTACGAAGACAGAAATAACCTTACATAAGTTCAAATGTACATGAAAAATGGTTAAGTTAACATTATATATGGTTGGTTTTTTTGAAAGAGAGGCAGAAAAATGTGCGAGATAAACAACAATTCGGCAACTGTTCGGCTCTGACATTTTTCAACTGCTTTGTGTTAGACGAAGTTGAGTATTAAGTTAAACGAAGTTGAAACGAATGCGACTGTCGTCATAAGAGAATTTATCTCGCTCATTCAAAACATCACTAAATGCCAGCTTCGGTGCTTGATCGAGTGCGGGAGTTCAGTTGGTGTTGAATAGTCGATGGGACTAGTGCTGTTGTCGGAAGCTGTTGGTATAGACGTAAGTAGTAAAACATTTTGTAAAGAACTACATTCATAAGTATGTATGTACATATGTGTATTTAAAAAGTGAAATAATAAAATATGTGTGTTAAAAATGTTAATAGTGTTTTGTGCCTGTTTAATTATAGTAAAGGCGAATGTAATATTAATATTATTTTTTGTGATTATGCCATTAAAATTGTGAAATTCAGTGGTTAAGAGTGGAAAAAAATATGTACACGCTGTCGCATTAACTGAGCATGAAAAAATAACCAACAACAATGTATGTACGTAAGTATATGCAGCAGCAAGCAAACATACGGAGAGAAGTGATGTGTACGTGTGGGTATGTGTTCATCTTGTCTTTTCGTTTGAACACTTGTGGCAGCTACGCCGTACATACATACGTTAGTTTTTTTTGTTGTCCGATGTTGATACTGTTAAATGTACATACATCATATGTTGTTAGAAGTGCTTCCTTAATACCTACATACATACATATAAACGATGTTTTTTTTTCTTTTCAGTTGTTTCTTTTTCTGTGGCTTGCGGCTGCTTGTGCTGGGAGTCCGGCCTTGAATCTCTTGGTAAGTTGTGCCAATACTAGAAACTGTTGATAAGCTGTACCAATACTAGTTGTAGTGTGTGAAGTAATTACAGGAAAAGTGGTATGCATGCATACATTTGTTTTTTTATACCCTCATTTTAGTAATACGAGGGTATATATCATTTGCAACGGGCCAAAAGTGTAACACATTGAAGGAGTGATCTAAGACCCTAAGTAGGTTTAGGTTTAGGTTAGGGTGGCAGCCGTATTTTTTTTACAAGCTCACATAGACCAGTTTAGGTCCCTAGTGTTACCACGGGCTGAAATGCCCCTCATCGAAACCAACCTGTTTGATATATAAATTTATCGATAGTACGAATATCAGTACTGGAAAGATCTGTTAGGCTGCCTAAAAAGGCCGACCCCAGTATGTCCAGTCGTCGTTTACTCAAAGCGGGACAGTCGCAAAGCAAGTGCTCAATGCTCTCCACTTCTTCCTCATCTCCACAGCTTCGGCAGAAGTCATTGGAGTCAATACCCAATCTTTTGGCGTGTTCGCCGATCAAGCAGTGTCCAGTCAGACAATCGTTTCCTCTCTAGTGCGAGGAGATATTTTGACCTTCTCAGGTCATACCTTGGCCAGATTTGTCTAGCTACCCTGCAGGTGCCGATTTCTGTCCATCTTTCGTTGGACTGCCTGATTGCTTCTTGCCTAAGCCAAAGCTTGCACGTGGATAGTGGCGCACCAATATATGCAAATTCTTCGAGAATTTGTAATGTCGTCCCTTTCCTAGCAAGTTCATCGGCTTTGCAGTTCCCCGGGATATCCCTATGCCCAGGCACCCATATGAGGTGTATATTAAACTGCTCAGCCATCTCGTTAAGACATCTGCGGCAGTCGAGGGCTGTTTGTGAATTTAGGGATGTTGCCTCCAGAGAATTGATGGCAGCCTGGCTGTCCGAGTAAATTACAACGCCAGTGTTGGTTACTATGTTGCGACTCAGCCACTTGGCTACTTCCCATATTGCCATTATTTCGGCTTGATAGACACTGCAGGTATCTGGTAGTCTGTGAGCTATATCCAGACTAAGTTCTTCACAGTGTACTTCGAAGCCAACCTTTTCATCAAGCTTCGAACCATCCGTGTAAAAGTGGAGATGGTTTCTATTACCTGGTATTCTGCCGACCCATTCATCTCTGGCGGGAATCATAGTGATGTAATTTCTCTCGAAGGTGTACACAGTTGGTATATAGTCCACTCGGTCGGTTACCATAGCACTACACTTTGATATCCTCATGTGACCATAGTTTTTGTACCTCCACATTGATAGGCAGTTTAATCTTATTGCCGCTTTGGTTGCAACTTCTCTCGCCACAATATTAATCGGCAGTATATGGAGTAGGGCTTGTAGAGACTCGGTCGCTGTAGTCCTTAAGGCTCCGCTTATGCTCAGGCAGGCTGTTCTCTGAACCTTTGTTAGTAGGTTGGTAATGGTTAGTTTGTCAGTTGCCGTCCACCATACCACAATACCGTATAACAGTATTGGACGAACTACTGCTATATATATACAGTGGACGATTTTAGGAGAGAGTCCCCACTGCGACCCTACAGCCTTTTTGCAGGAATATAAGGCGACGTTGGCCTTCCTTACACGTTAAGTCTAAATAACATTTTCCTATCTAGAATTTTTCCTAAAAATTTTGCACTTTCAGAAAAGACTAGATCTGTTCCATTTATCCGAGGTGGAGGGTCCACATGTGGGACATTATTCATCCTAGTAAAGAGAACCAATTCTGTCTTGTTGGGGTTAACGCCCAAACCGCTGCTTCTGGTCCATCTAGCCAACTTGTTCAGAGCCACCTGTAGGATGTCTCTGAGGACGTTTACGAATTTGCCACTCACTGCGATTGCCACGTCGTCCGCATATGCCACGACCTTGCAGCCACAACGTTCTAGATCTAGCAGGATTTCATTCACCGCTAGGTTCCAAATTAGTGGAGACAATACTCCTCCTTGCGGGGTCCCTATGTTTACATACCTTGTTAGAGTTGTGGACCCTAGACATGCTGTTATGCGTCTTCTGGTGAGCAGACTTTAAATTAGTCTAATCAAACTAGTGTTAACTTTTAGATGTGAGAGTGCCGCAATTACCGCATCTGAGTGAATGTTGTTAAAAGCCCCTTCTATGTCAAGAAATGCCACCATGGTGAATTCCTTGAAATGCAGGGACGATTCGATAGTGCTCACAAGTTCGTGCAGGGCTGATTCTGTAGACTTGCCCTTATTGTAAGCATGTTGGTTCCCCGACAGGAGTTTTGTATCCAGGTTTTCCCTAATGAAATGATCTAAAAGTCTTTCCAGACCTTTCAATAGGAAGGAGGATAGGCTAATTGGTCTGAAGTCTTTTGGCCTAGTGTGTGATATCTTTCCCGCATTAGGTATGAATACCACTTTGGTATCCCTCCATCGATTCGGGACGTATGAAAGCCTGATACAGCCTACATAAATTTTCTCCAGCCAGGGGATAATGTACTTTAACATTTTCTGCATTTCTGCTGGAGTGATGCCATCTGGTCCAGGTGACTTGAAGGGCTCAAAGCTGTTAATAGCCCAGCTTATTCTGGATCTCTCAGTCAAGAAGCTAGCGACGCTCGCAGTCCACTCGCACTCTTGTTGGTCCTGCTGATCCTCGGGTTCTGTTACAGAGTTCCCCGGGAAATGTGTGTCGAGCAGTACATTGAGCGACTGCTCGCTATTTTTGGTCCAGTTATTTGCCTCATCCTGTAAATATCCCACTGTACATGGTGAAGCAGATAATATCTTCCTCAGCCTAGCGGCGTCGGAGACCTTTTCCACTTCACCACAGAAGGTATACCAAGAGCGCCTTTGCGCCTTTCTAAGCTCCTTCTTATAGATCTTGAGTTGCTCTTTATAGGCATCCCAATCATTAGCGACCCCAGTAGATTTAGCCTTATTGAATAGCTTGTTGCAGGTCTTTTTCATAGCCGTTAGCTCAGAAGTCCACCATTGGGGTTTAGTTTTACCCTTGTACCTAGTTTTTGGACAGGCTTCTTCAAGGGATCTATTGAATGATATGGTGATATGATCGACCAGATTATCCAGACCGGCTTTGTCATTCGGTTCGTACAGAAGTTTAGAGATGAGGACTTTCTTGAAATTCTTCTCATACAGATGCCACTTTGTCTTCCTTACATTTCTGTGGACGGCGGGTTTAGGCGCTTTTTCCGCGAGTTTGAACTCAATATAATGGTGATCTGAGAATGAGTGGTCGTCCAGTACATTCCACCCAATAATTTTGTCTGACAGCCGGTCAGTAGCAAACGTTACGTCGAGTACTTCTTGTCTGTCTTTAATTGTGAAGGTCGGTTTATTACCTATGTTACAAATACTAAGGTTGGTAGTTAGAATAAAGTCAAGAAGCGAATCACCCCTATTGTTTATATCCGTACTAACCCAGATAGTATGATGAGCGTTCGTGTCTGCGCCAATAATCAGCTCGAGCTCGTCAGACATTGCTTCTTCTACTACTTCCCTGAATAGAGCAGTCGGTACTACAGATTCATAAGGCAAGTAGCTGGAGACCACCCAATATATGCGATTACCGATCTCCAGGCTAGCAGCTGTTTGGTCTTTACCACTTAAATTAGTCAGGAGAAATATACTTAGATCTTTCCTGGCCAAAATGCAGGTTCTTGGAGTGCCTTCACAGTTGGCCACAAGCAGTTTAAAGTTGGGTGTCCTAATACCGCACACCCTTCCTCCCACTACGTAGGGCTCCTGTATCAGGACGATGTCTACTGCGCCTGTGGACAGGCGCAGCAATAGAGCCGCTGAGGCTGCTTTAGCGTGATGGAGGTTAATCTGTAGAATTCTTACCATCATTGGTAATTGACAGATTAACATCCACCCCGACAAGGGTGTTATCGAACTCTTCGTCCCTATCGTCGAGAAGCATGTCCTCGCCAGATGCGTCAAAGAGTCCGGAGACTCCCCTCAGCCTCTCTGTGTCCGAAGTAGAGATTTTGTCCTCAGAGAAGGACGTTACAGATCTTCTGTTAGAGTTGGAGTCACCAGAAATAATAGGCGTGGGTACCTCCGCACTTCCAGAAAGTGCCACGGTGGACGACTCACCTTCTGCAGTGGGAGCTATATCCTGCTTGTATATCTTCAAGACTATAGTCTCGAAGCCATATTGTAGGGTTGCACTCGCACTTTGTATATGGGAGGTGGATTCAGCGTTTAGGATAAGATTGACCTGCCGCTTTTTACCATCCGCCTCACCCACCTTGCTGATTCTCCAATTATGGGCCGGCAGACCAGGATTGGAATCTTTTATTGTTTCTAAGATGTCAGCCGGGTTGGACGGTTCTTCTGTAACCCAGGTGATGGCTCTAGGGTGACTAGGGATGTTGTTTTTTTCGACAACATCCAACTGGGCACCCGGCCACACCTCACCCGCTCGACTAAGAGCAGCCTTATACAGGTCTACTGATCTGGCATCACCGAAATATAAGAGCTTTACTCTCCCCTGATGCCATCCTGCATCGTTGCAGATTGGTGGTTTGCCCGGCATTTCTCTACGGACATCGAGGTAATGAGCCATAATGGCTGATTGTACATGACTTCATTTGTCCTTGAGGATGGATCCATCCTCACTACTTCTGTCTATAACAGCCATCACTAGACTCTCCTTCGCCACTTCATTGAAGGGCTTGGTGAGTGTCCTGTTGATGGTGACATTAGGGCCTATTGCCTTTTTCGAAGGCAGGGGTTCATCAGGTGATCTGATTCGTTTTACTTTATTAGCCGTTAACACAGCTCAATTTGTGGCTCTTTCAGCCGACTCATTGGCCTTAGAAGCATCTATGACGCCTTTAGCCCAGGTAAGTGACTCTTTTTGTTTTTCGGTAAGAGCCGAAACCTCAACAGCCTCCAACTTCGTCAAAACTCTGAGCGCTACACGATGCTCATTGTGCTTCCGTTTTGACGGTCGGACATGACGTTTCCCCCTTACCGCACCACCTGTTGTGAGTACTTGGGGGAGATTTTCGCCATTTTTGGTGTGGTCGGCTTTGGCCAAGACCAACGGACGGACAGTCGGACGATTGGGGAACCGCGCTCCATCGGAACACGAAGGCATCCCCGTCAAGAGAATTTATTTTTTATTTTGTCTGTATTAGACCGTAATAGGTACTAAGATGTAGGCCTTACAGACTTTGTACAGATTTTTGCTATTGCGTAATAGGTACTGGTAACTATCCGCTATGTGATAAATACGTCCGTTCACTGCGAATGATCAGCAACGATATCCTAAGTATGTTCAGCGCATATTAGTTTTGGGTCATTTTAAGTCGAATGAGATATGTCCGTCCGTCTGTCTGCTGGCTAGTGCGCACGATAACTCTCGAAAAGAGTAACCGATTCACTTCAAATTTGGTATACGCTAATATTTTTTTCTATCTCCGGTTATGTTCAAAGATGGGCCATATTGGTCCATTCCTTCTGGTACCTCCCACACAAATGGTTAACATTTAGTGAAATATTGATTCTTTAATAACAACTATACCTTGGTCGGTTTACCCGACTGAAACTTTCTTACTTGTTTTTAATATACAATTCAGTGTACTTCCTTGAAGTATCATCCATTGACTTACCCAATCCTTGATTTTTATATCTATTCCGATTATCGGCTTTCTATCAGATTGCCTTTGTTATTAATCTCCTCTCTCCTATAAGTTTGCCGAAAGATCGGACTAAGCTCAGTACCCCAAACTAAGTGCCTAACCGTCCTGGGCCCTTAATAATCGAAAGATTCAGGGAGTTTACGTGGACGGCACCTTTTGAGCGGGGACTGATCACATGTTGGTCAAGCACAGAAACGTAGGCACTTAACTTATAGTCACAGAGCAGATTTTTCCATCAGATCAGTTCATCGGTAAATGCTTATGCTCTTTGAACTACAGAATTTAGGTAAAAAGTCAAAAGATCTTCTTAGAATTGCACCCTTTTTTACATTTATACTTACATTTTCTAACCTTTTTGTTTTTTTTTTCTTTTGAGGTGTTTCTTATACATACACATAAAACTGCGAAAGTTAAATTTTTCTTGTTTTATTTAATATAAATATTAAAAATTATTGAAACAACTATGTTTCTGGTTACGTGAAGTAACCACTAAATAGTTAAATGAACAATAAAAAAGGTTTCAATAACAATCTTCATAGTTAATAATATTAACAATTTCATTGTTAAATTGAACATGCATTGTTTCAATAAATTAACTATAAAATGTTAATATTAACAATTTTCATAGTTAAAAAATTCAAAAATGCATTGTTAAAGTAACAATTATTATTGTTATAATATTAAAAATTTTCATGGTTAAAAAATTCAACCATGGAATAGTTAAATTAAATATTATTATTGTTAAATACCAGTCAACAAGAAAATGTTCAAATTAACCTTATATAACGTAGACTCCAAATCATGTTTATTTATGGTTAAGTTAACCTTATATAAGGTTAATTTTTGGCTCAGTGTGGATCAGACGGTATTACTCAAGCAGAACTACAG
Source organism: Eudasyphora cyanicolor (assembly GCA_963930755.1). Classification (NCBI taxonomy): domain Eukaryota; kingdom Metazoa; phylum Arthropoda; class Insecta; order Diptera; family Muscidae; genus Eudasyphora; species Eudasyphora cyanicolor. The sequence goes on along the minus strand of OZ005734.1, from coordinate 217,519,350 downwards.
AAAATGTTAAAGTACATTATGTCCTGGCTGGAGACAATTTATGAAGTCTGTATCAACCTCTCATATATCCCCAATCGATGATGGACACAAAAGTGATATTCATACCCAAAGCGGGAAACATATCGCAGGCTAGGCCAATTAGCCTATCCTCCCTCCTGGAAAGAGTTTTAGATTCTTTCATTAGACAAAACCTGGTGTCGGGAAACCAACATTCTTACAGTAAGGGAAAGTCTACAGAATTTGTCCTTCACGAACTTGTGGGCACTATCGAATCGTCCCTACATTTCAAGGATATAAATAGAAGGGGCTTTTTACAAAATTCAATCAGATGCGATCATTGCGGAACAGTTACGGGAGAACACTATATTGATTAGACCAATTCAAAGCGTACTCAATACAAGACGCATATCATCATTTCTTGGTTCCGAAATTCTAACGAGGTTTGTAAACAGAGGAAAGTCAATAGAATCCTATTAGGTCAAGAACATTGTGGCTGCAAGGTCGTGGCATATGCGAACGACGTGGCAGTAACTGGCATATTCCATAGCGTACTCAGATTCATCATACAAGTAGCTCTGAACAAATTGGCTAAAACAACGGTTTAGGGATTAACCTAAACAAGACATAATTGGTTATCTTTACTAGGAAGAATACGTTCCCACATACGAATCCCCCTCGGTTAAGTGGAACAGAGTAGTCTTTTCTGTAAGTGCAATCATGCAATCCAATGAAATATGGACAAAAATCGCATCTGTAGTATAGCTACATAAATCTGGCCAAGATATGACCTGTAGGTTTAGGTTAGGGTGGCAGTCGTTTTCTTTTTTTTTCTTCAGCTCACATAGACCAGTTTAGGTCCCTAGTGTTACCACGGGCTAAAATGCCCTTCATAGAAACCAACCAGTTTGATATACAAATGTATCAATAGCACGAATATTGGTACTGGAAATATCTGTTAGGCTGTCTAGAAAGGCCGACCCCAGTAGGTCCAGTCGTCGTTTACTCAAAGCAGGACAGTCGCATAGCAAGTGCTCAATGCTCTCCACTTCTTCCTTATCTCCACAGCTTCTGCAGAAGTCATTGGAGGTAATACCCAATCTTCTGGCGTGTTCGCCGATCAGGCAGTGTCCCGTCAGAACTGATACTAACGTAGACAATCTTTTCCTTTCTAGTGCGAGGAGATATTTTGACCTTCTTAGGTCATACCTTGGCCAGATTTGTCTAGCTACCCTACAGGTGCCGATTTGTGTCCATCTTTCGTTGGACTGCCTGATTGCCTAAGCCAAAGATTGCACGTGGATCAATATCGCACCAATATATGCAAATTCTTCGAGAATTTGTAAAGTCGTCCCTTTCCTAGCAAGTTCATCGGCGTTGCAGTTCCCTGGGATATCCATATGCTCAGCCATCTCGTTAAGAGATCTGCGGCATTCGAGGGCTGTTTGTGAATTTAGGGATGTGGCCTCCAGAGAATTGATGGCAACCTGGCTGTCCGAGTATATGACATTGCCAGTGTTGGTTACTATGTTCCGGCTCAGCCACTGGCGACTTCCCATATTGCCATTAATTCGGCTTGATAGACACTGCAGGTATCTGGTAGTCTGTGAGCTATATCCATATTGCGTTCTTCACAGTGTACTCCGAAGCCAACCTTTTCATCAAGCTTCGAACCATCCGTATAGAAGGGGAGATGGTTTATATTTCCGGGTATTCTTCCATCCCATTCATCCCTGGCTGGTATCATAGTGATGAAGTTCCTCTCAAAGGTGCGCACCGTTGATATATAGTCCACTCGGTCGGTTACCATAGCACTACACTTTGATATCCTCATGTGACCGTAGTTCTTGTACCTCCACATTGATAGGCAGTTTAATCTTATTGCCGCTTTGGTTGCAACTTCTCTCGCCACTACATTAATCGGCAGTATATGGAGAAGGGTTTGTAGAGACTCAGTCGCTGTAGTCCTTAACGCTCCGCTTATGCACAGGTAGGCAGTTCTCTGAACCCTTGATAGCAGGTTTGTGATGGTTAGAGAACCAATTCTGTTTTGTTTGGGTTAACACCCAAACCGCTGCTTCTGGCCCATCTAGCCAACTTTTTCAGAGCCACCTGTAGAATATCTTGGGGGATGTTTTCGAATTTGCCACTCACTGCGATTGCCAGGTCGTCCGCATATGCCACGACCTTGTAGCCACAACGTTCTAGATCTAGCAGGATTTCATTCACCGCTAGGTTCCAAATTAGTAGAACCTCATCCTTGTGGGGTCCCTCTGCTTACAAACCTTATTAGAGTTGTGGACCCTAGACATGCTGTTATGCGTCTGTTGAGTAGTCTTTGAATTAGTCTAATCAAGCTAGAGTTCACCTTTAGATGTGACAATGCCGCGATTACCGCATCTGGGTGTATGTTATTAAAAGCCCCTTCTATGTCAAGAAACGCCACCATGGTGAATTCTTTGAAATGTAGGGACGATTCGATAGACTTTCCCTTATTGTAAGCATGTTGGTTCCCAAGAAGATATGACCTTAGATCAGACCTTCTAAGGTCTGATCTTGGCCAGATTTATTTATTTTGACCTCAGATCTCATATCGAGAGCTTATATTCAAAACCCTCTATCTTCAATTTTTGCAAAAATGAGATTTTTATGTTAAAATATTCGGTAAAATAGGGCGCATCTATGGTACTAATTTGGAAATAAAAAAACAAAAATTTAGATTTTATGGTCATTTTTGTAATTTCTCTATCTTACACACTTATTTTTTCTGAATGCAATACCCTCTATCTCTTCATATAATTTGGGACTATTTTTTTTTTGTTTTTTTTTTCTTCTAAAAGATGGTTCTTTGGTGAAAAAAGTATGCTAAACCAGAATTTGGTTAAATTTTTTTAGTCAAAGCTTTAGTTTTCAAATTATGACTATTTTTATATCTAACCTGTGATTCCACAAGAATACTATTTTCTATGACAATTTGAAAATGGATTAAAAAATTAACCCCAAGAAATAGATAATACTTAAATAAAAAATCAATCATTAATTCATTGTTATTATTATTTATTATTTTTATTATAATATGTATAATTATATATTAAAAAAATTTGTGGAATTCATAAATATTTTTTTTTTACTATGCAAAATCCTCTATCTTTTTTTAAACATGAAGAATTTTTGGAATAGCAATACCCTCTATGTTCCATAAAATGGCTCGTGGTGCAAATGTTAAAAAAAATATTATTTAGTAGTTCACGTAGTTAGGAGTAATAAACATTGTAGAACAAAAAATTTTAATTTTCTGTAAAATTAGGGATATAAACGGTTTTTTGGCTCTACTGAACAATTGTGTTTTTTAAGATAGAGGATATTGAATATAAACTGTCGATATCATATCTTGTCCTCGCACTAGAGACGAAAAGACTGTGGTCGGCCTTTCTAGACAGTCTATCAGATCTTTCTGGTACCGATATTCATACTATCAATAACTTTGTATATCTAACAGGTTGGTTTCGATGAGTGACATTTTAGCCCGTTGTGACACTAGGGACTAGTAACAAACGGCTACCACCCTAACCTAAGCCGAAAGGTCCCCACCGATGACACTTCTTAACGCTCTAAAGAACGGATTCTTTTTTTAAGAATTCCTACTTTATATTGGACTTAATCTTCCCTAGAAAAAATTGGGTACATCGGTCCATGTTTTGATATATCCCCTTATATAAAGTTCTCCACCGATGTCACTTGTTGACATTCTAGAGAACACATTTGTCAACTGATCTGGCTGAAATTTAAGAATTTGTACTTTACATGACACTTCATCGTCCCTAGTGCAAAATGGGGAACATCGGTCCATGTTTTGATATTGCTCCCATATAACGGTCCTTTCCGGTTAGAATTCTTAGCATTCTAGGGGACACATTTTTTCACCCATCATGCATACATTTAAGCTTTTGCATGATATTGAATTAAATCGTCTCTGGTGAAAACCGAGTACATGTGTATAAATATAAGACCCTTGTGAAGGTTAAGAGTTTTTTACATATGTGCCTGGAATTTAGAAATATATTCTATTAGCTTGGAACTGTGCATAGTAATAATGGTTCTCTGTACATTTGATGGCCAACAAAATGTGGAGGGTATTATATAGTCGCCTCCGCCGACTTTAGTCTTTCCTCACTAATTATACCCTACACCACTCTGTGGTACAGGGTATTATAAGTTTGTTTCACGGCAGATGTTTGTAACACCTGAAAATAACACAGCTAGACCCACCTTAAAGTATACCGATCGACTCAGAGTCACTAGCTGAGTCGATTTATCCATGTCTGTCCGTCCGTCCGTCCGTCTGTCCATGTAAAGTTGTTCGTCGACTACAGGTCGCAATTTCACTCCGACCGTTCTGAAATTTTGCAGTTTAGAGTATTTCGCAGCTGTTAAGATCGCTATTGAATTTGGTTGAAATCGGTTCAGATTTAGATATAGTTCCCATATATATGTTTCGTCCGATTTGGCCCTTTAGTCCTATAGAAGCTGTATTTTACATCCAATCGTTTTGAAATTTAGAATGGTAGAGTTTCTTGATCCATGAACCAACATAGCAGAATTTGAAGAAAATCGGTTAAGATTTAGCTATAGCTCCCATATATATGTTTCGTCCGATTTGGCCCTTTAGTCCTATAGAAGCTATATTTTACATCCAATCGTTTTGAAATTTAGAATGGTAGAGTTTCTTGATCCATGAACCAACATTGCCGAATTTGAAGAAAATCGGTTAAGATTTAGCTATAGCTCCCATATATATGTTTCGTCCGATTTTGCTCTTTAGTCCTGTAGAAGCTGTATTTTACATCCAATCCTTTTGAAATTTAGAATGGTATAGTTTCTTGATCCATGAACCAACACTACCGAATTTGAAGAAAATCGGTTCAGATTTAGATACAGCTCCCATATATATGTTTCATCCGATTTGGCTCTTTAGATCCAATCGTTTTTATACCCTACACCACACTGTGGTACAGGGTATTATTTAAGTATAAAATGTCCCAAAAGTACATTTATGTAAACAACTAGCGGACCCGGCGAACTTCGCCTCGCCCCAATTTAACGCCTTCAGATAAACTCCAGAGTGATAATAAAACACAGATAGTTAAAATTTTAATGCGATTTGTTTAAAAGGAATCGAAATCAGTAGAGAGCTATGTGATAAGCAACAAACAACGAAGACAGAAGACAGGCAACGTACAGATGACCGTGCGAAAAACAGGGAAATTCGAGATTAATTCCACAGACTTCCTACGATTTGTCTTGAGATTTATTGATTGTCATCGTAAAAGCCAATCGTACAGGGAACTGAATCCGCTTGAATTGGAATGAAATATCAGTTGGAATAATCGGAATTCGTGGGATAAGGACTTCCTCTCCTTTGAATTTTCCCTTGATGATCGTCGCCTGAATCACATTGTCCATCAGTTTCATAATGGACAACCGCGAACTATGCACAATTTCGGATGATTCAGATTCCGCAACATGATTATGATCGATTCCACCTTCAGCTGTAAATTATGCGGCGGAGCTCCTGGCACATCAAGCGAGTTCGATTTTACTTTGAATAATAAAATTCATGCTATCGACGTCCTTATTCTTCGCTGCTAATATTGCCCGTTCACTAATCTAATCGAGATTTGGAAACACTTTGGTGATGAGTTCCTCGTTCGACGATGTGAACTCGCAAAAATTTGCCGGGAACAATATCAATGCAGTGGAAACATCAACAGTAATTTGGCCATTGCCAAGCGCCAACAGTTGTTTCGAGAATTCAAGAGCCGATGAGTCGTTCTGCAACGCGACTCTCATGTTCGTGGTCAATTTCAACTTCTTGACATGCCGCCACAAAGACCACGATTTCAGGCATGCATTAATTTCATCGGCAGTAGATTTCGGGATGACGGGAAGCGTTTGACGAAAATCTCCGGAGAGCAATATCATAGACTCACCAAATTGTCTCAAATCACGTCGTAAATCCTTCATTGTTCGGTCAACTGCCTCCAGAGCTCGTTTATGCGCCATCGTGCATTCATCCGAAATTATGATTTTGCAGTGCCCGCAATCCAATAAGATAACCTTACCTCTTATACTCAAACTTATTATCTGAAAAAATTTTCGAACTGATAAATATCGCGTTGAATTTTAATTGATCGTAATGCTTGTACCGTTTGTCGATGTGATACGCGAAATCAGTGTAACAATACGCAAAACTCGAATGAATTGCAGCAAGAAAAATAGCACATACTCGTACATATGTTTAATAGAAAACTTTTTTGTTTAATAGAAAATTAATAAAAAAAAATTGGATTCAAAAAGAGAGTAGTAGATAGGAACAGTAGGAATCTCGCAAGAAATAGCAATTTTCGATTTTCCCAATTTTTCGACTTTTCCGGAGGGTTTTCCCAAAATTTTCTTTCGTAACAACCTTCTCCAGGCAAATACGAAGAACTGAAAAAAAAATTGAGCCAAATCGCTCCAGCCGTTCTGACGTGATGCCATTACACAGATGGACCGTTTCATTTTTATATATATAGATTTAAGATTTATACATGAATTACAAAATTTATATATCAGAGTTATTCAATATTACGAGAGTGGTGTAGGGTATTATATAGTCGGCTCCGCCGAATTTAGTCTTTCCTCACTAGTTTTTATTGGCGATTATTATTTACGAAACAAATATATATTTGCATTTAAGTATTAACAAATTTCACCGGAGGCCAAAAACGGTTCCCGTAAACATTAATTTTAAATAATTTAAATATGTCATTGCAAAGAAAAATACAAATAGGAAGATATTTTTATAATTTTTTACACGTCAATAATATTAACGGAAGCTATTTTTGGCATTTACGGAATTTTTTTTATATTTTGTTGTTTTTTTCATTTTGAGTTATTACCCTTTTGTTAAACAAGTGCGATATGTACGTTTCGTCCGTCCGTCTATCCGTTCGTTGTTATCACGCTGCAGTCTACAATAATAGAGCTAAATGATTAAAACATGGTCAAACACATTTTACAGCTGAAGTTATTATTTGATATTGGCCCATATATAGCATCTCTCCGATTTGACGTCTTAACGCCATATGGAACACACATTTCAACTGATCGGGCTAAAAATTTACAACGGACTTATTTATAACCGACAACCTGCACACGAATAACGGTCGTCATAGGTCCAATATTTTGTTATAGCTCCCATACAAAGATCCTCCCGATTTCACTTTTAAATGCCACAGAAACCAAATGTTTCAACGATTGGGGCTGAACATTAGTAACTTGAAGGAACATTAGTACATTAGTAACTTGAGGTCTATGTTTTCATATGGTTCTCGTATTGTTCCCTCTTATTTGGCTCAGATACAATCAGCAATAAAAGCGTTTGGTTCACATTTTTATAGAGCTCCTACAAAAATCCTCCATTATTTGAATATTTTATATAATTTATATTTGCGTTATTAAACTGTGAAATGCCGTATATGGTGGAGGGTATATACGAATCGGTCTGTCCGAACTTAATGTCGTTTTTCTTTGCTATAGAAGTACATTTATTTCTGAAGCCTATGTTGCCCTTTTCCTTCGCATTTCTAATTTTTTACCATCGGAGAATACTGTGCGACATGGTTATGCAAAAATTAAAAAAATAAATATTTTAGCTTTATATTAAATTCCGACTATTCCTCCGCCTAGTATATTTCTAAAATCACAACATTTGTCATGTACTTAATGGCTAAATTATTTGCAATGCAATTGATTAAATCAACAATTTTGTAAAACACAAAATCAAATTAAAAATCATCAATTATTTAAAAGTGAAATGTTGAGTGGTGTTTTGGGCCTGCCATAGCCATTGTAATAAATCAATTTTTTTAAGCAAAAAATTTTAAATTTATTATTTGTTCTACTTGTATACGCAGACAGTGGTGCCATCGAACATATTTAACAGATTTCGAAAACACATCGATAATAACCATATGAAAATGTTTAACATTTTTGCTGTAATACTTAAAGTTTATGAACCCCCGTAACAACCGCATGACATGTGTTTCGGGGTGAGACTGAGATCATATTAATTATTTATTCATATGCGTAGAGTACTCGAATATATATTTTTATGAATATTACATATACATATGTATATGTGAGCAAAAACCTGCACATGTGTGAATGTGAAAAATTATTTATGTTGAAGGAAGGGAAATTACTTATTTATTAGAATAATTTTATTAATGTTTGTGTTTATTTTCAGTTCTTTTGCCATATCAAAAGCAGTTGTGATGGAAATTAGAGAATCTTAAAGTGTATACATAGGACTCAGGGCAGAATCTTCAGATGAAGCACCGACATAAATTAATGGTGCAAATTTGTGATATTAAATAGCAGACCATATTTTTTTGGAAAAAACTGTCGAGGTAAGTGCAAAAAGTTTATTTCCAGTAAAATACCACAGTATGATAGACAGATATGAGATCTAGTTTTTTATTAGAGTAGGGTTATTGGTAATTTTTTGGCATCTTTCTTTGTGACAACTCAGCTCTTTTCGTGTAACAAGTTACTGTAAAACATGTTCAGATTGGTTTCTAATTTAACCATGAATCGACTTACAAGCGAACAATGGTCTCATATTATTGAATTTTGAGTTCGATTAACTGTTTATTTCACGTTTGGGGCACAAGGGGGACAAGCCCGCAACGGTTGACGCACTGAAAGACAATATTAAAAAATTTATTCGTAAGATATGTATATTAGAAATTCGCAACGTTCGTTCCAGGTATTATAAATTACTCTCTTTAAAGTTTAAACAAAATGACTCGTAAAGTGCGACTTCTGTAAATTGTATTTGAAAAATCTATATATAAATATATAGTCTTAAATTAAGCTTCCCGTCTTTAAATTTAAATAAAACAAAAGGTGTGTGAGATATCATCGAACTATATTCGTTTCGTTCGTGGAGCGCATCCGAGACCAATTTTCTATGACTCTGGGGTATAAACAAGGATGAATCAGACCTATGGGATGGGTTATGTTTCTAAAGTACCAAATGCCAATCCTCACCCCCTCAATCAATTTTAATGAATTCGTATGAAATTAATTTTCTCATGAAAGCAATATGTATTTCACTTTAATTTTCGAAAGAATTTAGTCTGACATCAAATAAGCACAATTATGTGCTTATTTAAAGTCAGATCTTCAATCTTTATTCACATTTTGTCACACACATTATAAAATGCATCAAAAGCGATATTACGCCAAATAATACACGGGCTTAAATCGCATTTTTTTATATGTTTGAATCGCATGAAAATTCTGAGAAACCAATTTTTTTTAGAAATCAATAAAATTTATTTGGAACGAATATATTAACAGGCACGCGCTGCTTCGCATGCGAATATTTGTAATAAAAGGATTTTGATTACCCTTTATCTTCGTGGTTTGCCACAGCTCAAACAGACAAATTTCCGCTTAAAATCATTTACATTCTTTTAAAAATAATTTTTATTTAAAAATTTGTTGAACTTTACTGTATTAGTTTACTATTTTAGTACTCCTAAAAAATTTCAGATAAATGGGTAACTCACTTTGTTAACATAATAACGCACACCAAATTTAAAGTTTGTCGGTATCATATACACCTTGTTATTCGATAATAGTAATTTACTTTGTATGATATGAACCACTAATATTTGTTCCATTCCTAACGCTTCTGGTGAATTGACCTTTAATGAACCCACGACCACTTTTGGTGAAATTACTAATATAGTCTCCAATAACGTACAATCCAAATATCATTCTTCTATGGTCAATAGTTTCCAAGGTATTCAATTTTAAATATTGCAACGCCCACTTTTGCCACACCCACCAATCCGATTCCGCCTATTTGTATTGTGTATTATACCGATCGACTTAGAATCACATTCTGAACCGATTTAGCTGTATCGGTCTGTGTATGCATTCTTGTAATCAATGTGCAGGTCACAAATATAGTCCAATCCCAAAGAAATTTTGCACATACCTTTATTTTGGGACAAGACAACTCGTATTGAAATTGAAAGAAAATCCGTATTTAGATATAGGACCTGTTTCTGTAACTTATTTTCATTCGTCTACAGCGAATGATCAAAAAACTCCCAACTATTTGAATATCAGTTTAGAACCAGATATCTTCATATATATGAATGAACCTTCGATTTAGCTTATACCATCTATAGAAGATATAATGTCCTTTCTATATTCATGAAATTTGCTAATTAATATCTTTATACCCTACACCAAACTGTGGTACAGGGTATTATAACTTTGTGCATTTGTTTGTAACACCCAAAAGGAGAAGAAATAGACCCATTGTTTATTATACCGATCGACTTAGAATCACTTTTTGAGTTGATTTAGCTATGTCCGTCTGTCTGTCTGTCCGTCTGTCCGTCTGTCCGTCTGTCCGTCTGTCTGTGCATGTATTGTTGTAATCAAAGTACAGGTCGCAATTATAGTCCGATCTCGACGAAACTTTACACATATATTTTATTTGGCCCAAGGACGGTCCCTATTGAATTTGGTTAAAATCGGTTTAGATTTAGATATAGCCCCCATATATATGTTACCCCCGATTTGACATGTAAGCGCTGTAGAGACTGTATTTTATATCCGATCAATACGAAATTCGACAGAAGGAGGTCTTTTTACATGAATAAGTATTCAGGGAAGATCGGTTCAGATTTATATTAAAGCTCCATATATATGTTCCTCCTGATTTGGTATCAAACCCCTATAGAAGTTGTATTTTACTTCCGATCATTAAAATTTTCCAGAAAGATGTTTCTCAATTTCGGAACGAATATTGCTTAATTTAGCGATTATCGTTTCAGAATTAGATAATATGTTTCTACCCATTTACCAATTATTCCAAATTATTATGGCAATGACCATTATCGCATTGTTAGCGAGGTGTAGGGTATTATATAGTCGGCCCCGCCCGACTTTCTGCCTTTCCTTACTGGTTTTTTTATCAGTTAACATCAGTGAGAACAATATCTGTTCAAATTCATGAAATTTAGTAAAGAGTTTCTTATTTTACCAGTTAACATCTGAGAGAACAATATCGGTTCAAATGTACATATAGCCCCACATACTCGCATGGATGTTTTCCTTCCAATTTGGCATCTAAGCTCCATATAAGTCATATTTTATTCAAATGTACTATTTTTTGCACAAAGGATTTTATTAATTCGAGAATAAACGGTCACTAGCAAGGTTGAAAAATGTGTTTTCATGTTTTACTTCAGATCGCTATTAAATTTGGCAGAGTTTAGTTTATATGTAGAATCATGAACACTGCGAAATTTGATAAAAAAAATGGGTACCATTCAGATAAAGGCCAAATTTAAATATAGACCCCATATATAATGCATATATCAATTTTGCATCTAACATAACTGTCAAACAAGATTGGCAAAATAGAACTTCAAAACAGCACAAAGAGAACAACTTCAAAGGTTACGTAAATGAATACAGTACGTTCTGTTTAATTCAATGTGGGTTACGCCTTTGGTGCTTTATCAACAACGAGCACTTGATGTTACGTCTTATTTTATACCCTCCACCTTAGTATAGGGGGTATATTCATTTTGCCACTCCGTTTGTAATACCAAATTGGTGGAGACAGTACTTCTCCTTGAGGGGTCCCTCTGTTCACAAACCTTGTTAGAGATTATTGACACAAAACTTGCTGTTCGCGTCTTCTATTGAACATGCTTTGAATTAGTCTTATAAAGCTAGAGATCAACTGGAGATCAATGTGACAGCGCCGCAATTACCGCATCTGAGTGAATGTTGCTAAAAGCCACTTCTATGTCAAGAGAAGCCACCATAGAAAATATCTTGACATGAAGGGACGATTCGATACTGTTTACAAGTTCGTGCAGGTTAGATTCAGTAGGCTTGCCCTTGTTATTAGCATCCTGGCTCCCCGACAGGAGTTTTGTATACATGTTTTATCTAATGAAAGAATATAATAGTCTTCACAGACCTCTCAGGAGGAAGGAGAATAGTCTAATGGGCCTGAGGTTTTTTGGCCTAGTGTGCGATATCTTTCGATATTAAGAAAGTTATAAGGAAATCAAACACATTCGGTCATATAGGCCACCCTGTATTTATAATATTTATGAATTTTCCATTTTAGTTTCCCCAAGTCTTTTTACAAAATAATGAAATGAAACAAAATAAATTATATTAAACAAGTTATAAGGAATTCGAACCCCTTCGGTCATTTTGGCCACTCCTGTATGAGAGCCTGATACAACCTTCATAAATTGTATCCAGCCCGGGGATTATGTACTTCAACAATTTCTGCATTTTCTACTGGAGTAATGCCGGCTGGTCCAGGTTATTTTAAAGGCTCAACGTTGTTAATCGTCCAGCTGATTCTGGATTTGTCAGTCAACAACCAATTCGCTGAACTGTAAAATTTGCCAACATTTGATGCGTATACGTTATATATATTTCTTGATTAATAAATAATTATTTATACGTTCCAATGGCCAATACAATTTTATTTAAGTTACTAGCTGACCCGGTGCGCTTCGCTGCCCTCAAAGTGCGTTTCAGCGAAATAGAACCATATGATATGTTGACGCTCTTGATATTACTGCAGTGTTTTCGGGTCATCAAATCACCTTGGGAGGCTACGTCGCTCATTCTCTGTATCGAAGCCGCATGCGCGTAGTCACGCCCTCCAATCCGATATCTACCAATTTTGTTGAGTCACGTGCTAACATTGTAGGCACTTGAATACTAAACACACTTGGTCAAGCGTCAGTCTAGATATTATGGTCTCCAGTTATTTCGTTTTCAGCAAGCGTATCGTATGCACTGATGAGCTTTTTAATCCGATTCCGTAGAGTGCTATCAACAGCATCCACTATAAACTTCAAGGCGATGAGTGCAACGCCTCTCTATATTTTGTTTTGAGTACTTGTCCATCGAAGCTATTTTCATGCAAATTTCAAAACTGTCCTGCAATGATATTGGAAATTTTTCAAATTCACATCTCGAGTTGTATGGGCGGCGCACGCCCTTATCACTCTCTTTTGCAAAGATATCGTCGCAATACTATTTCAAATATTGCGTTCTACATTTTTTATTTATATGGGGGTGTCATGCCAACTGTTTCCATCGTCCCTGTTTTGTAGCTAAATCACACCTACAAAGGTACAAAGGCCAGACAGCCAAATTTCGAAACCATAGCTGATATGAAATATTGAATTTTGAAATTTCAGGTTGTATAGGAGTACCCACTGGTTATACGATGCCAGTTTTTGGTTCAATCTTTGGTTGTGGTTAGAAGGTTACACACCCATTTTTACAGGCTAGCTTCAATGTCATGTTTCACATTTCAGGTTGTGTGGGCGGTGCCACGCCCACTGTTACTATCACGCCAGTTTCTTGCTCCAGCACTCGATCTTGTTCTACATACCAAATTTCAAGAATTTTGGTCCAATAGCAATCAAAGTATTACACTTCTGAATTTCTGGTAGTCTGGGTGGTACCACGCATACTGTCACAATCACACCTGCTTTTGGCTCCTACGCGCTTACTGCTACCAAGGCACAAATACTAAATATCGCCAATCTTACTGCAATAGTACTCAAAATATAGTATTTGTAAATTTCTGGTTGTGTTGGCACCCACTATAACTGTCAGACCAGTTTATCGTTCCACCGTGCATACTGGTACCAATGTAACATATACTAAATTTGGAGACTCTTACCGCAATAATACTCGTAATATAAATTTTTAAATTTCAGGTTGGGTGGGCGATGTCACGCCAACTAACACTATCACCCTGGTTTTCAGCTACATAACGCGTACTGGCACCAAGGTCGCACATGCCCAATTTTGAGAATTTTGCTACTATAGTATTCGAAATATTTCATATTTGAATTTTAGGTTGTGTGGGCGGTGCCACGCCCACTTTCACTATTACCCCGTTTTTAGTCATGTGACGCGTACTGGTACCAAGGTCACACATACTAAATTTCGAGAATTTTACTGCAATAGTACTCGAAATATTTCATATTTGAATTTTAGGTTGTGTGGGCGGTACCACACCCACTGTCACTATCACCCCAGATTTCAACTACATGACGCGTAATAGCACCAAGGTCACACATACCCAATTTCGAGAATTTTGCTCCAATAGTATTCGAAATATTTCATATTTTTATTTTAGGTTGTGTGGGCGGTGCCACGCCCACTGTCACTATCACACCGGTTTTTAACTCCATGATGTGTACTGGTACCGAGGTTACACATATGGAATTTCGAGTATTTTGAACCAATTGTACCTGAGATATTCCACTTTTAAATTTCACGTTGTGTGGGCGGTGCCACGCCCCTTTGTACAATCATAACCGAATACAGCTACGAACCTTCCACACACCAAATGATATACTCATGCAAAAATTCAGCTAAATCTGTTCAGCCGTTTTCGAGTCCATTGCGTACCGACGAACACCATTTCATTTATATATATATAAGATAACCTTGGTGAATACCTTAGAGGCATTTCTAGTAAAAGTGGCAACCAAAGATATAGGGGTTGATATTGTCCCTATCTGAAGATCGCTTATGACTAGACTTTTTACGTTTTAAACTTTACATTTTAAGTATATATTTTATTGCTTATATTTCTGCAGGTTATTATGAATTCAGCCCCGTCTGTCTTTAGTCCTTCTTTATTTGTTTTTATCGTGATATGTGTTTCTGCACAAATTATCTACAGTTGTGCAAGTATTGCATTGAAAGATTAATTTTATAAAATTTCTATAAAACTAATATGTATTTTTATAGATTCGTTGGAACACTCCCCCTTCAACTATTTCCAAATATCCTGTTTGAAAGTAAATAGCTTCTGACTTTAGCTTATTCTGAGGACTTTTTTAAGTTCTATGCGAAAAAGTGTTTGCATTACAATGCAAACAGACACTCATCTCGCTCCGCACTCGCCCTCCGTTGAACTTAAAACTTATTCGCGAAAATTGTTGCAAGTGAAAAGTTTCTTTTGGAAGCGGATGTTCATTTTCTTAAGGATTCATTTGTTCTTGCGGAGTGAGTATCATGAAGGAAGAGTAAAATATATACCAAAACTTTTTCCATGTAATGGCGGTGAAAATTCTTAACTACAGCTGGTGTTCATCGCTGCCGTTTACAGTAGCGAGTACAACGTTGGGGGAAATGTTAATTTTTGTTTTATATAAAAATAATTTGTATTAGTGGAGGAACAGAAAATCGAATATATTATTTTTTGATATATTTTCCTATGGAATATACCACAAACACTTCAAAAAATCATATAATATTTCTCACAGAGTGAAGGTATACTTTAGCCGGTTCGCTCGACTAAAATGTTATTACTTGTTTTCTTATTAGTTTATTGCTCTATTACCTTAACCATTATGAATGTGTATTTGATTATTCTATGTATCTTTGGTTTCAAAAAACTTTTTTGAGCAGTAACCATTTAAAGTGATTAAAGAACCTGCACACATAACTTAAAAGGCGCCATAATTATTTGATTGTCCTGCACAATAGGCATTAGCGACAGCAATCACCATTTTCCACATTCACATTCGCATCCGCACATCTTATTTAAATGAGCGCAGCGATTGCATTCATGTCATTCGAACAACACCCCAACGTCTCACATGATGACATGTCAGGGTAAATGCTTCAGCAGAAACACTACCGGGGAGTGGGAGTGGGCACACCAAGCCGTCATCCGTCGACGATGGATGCGTCATATTGTGATAAATAACTATCTGATGATATGTCACAAGTTGTAATGCGTTTTGTGGCTTTTCAGTTGCACTGATTGCGTTACAGGACTTACAATAAAAATTATTATAAATCAAGTAAACATTTTTAAGCCGGCAATGTCGACAAATTGCATGACCTATGTACTTATTGACTAAGTTTGAATGTGACATAAATTGTTATGCAGTTACAGAGAATTTAGACAAATTTGTACACTCTATACTTGTTGGCCCAAGGGCGATCCTTATAAAAAATTTTCAACATAACGGGTGGCTGATGAAAGCTGCTACCAACAAAAAAATTTAATAAAATTTTTTTTATATAAAGAATCTGGTTCATTTCTATTTTATTTTGCAGATTGATTTTTAGTTACAGAGAATTTAGACAAATTTGTACACTCTATACTTGTTGGCCCAATGGCGATCCTTATAAAAAATTTTCAACATAACGGGTGGCTGATGAAAGCTGCTACCAAAAAAAAATTTATAACATTTTTTTTGTATAAAGAATCTGGTTAATTTTTATTTTATTTTGCAGATTGATTTTTAGATTTAACAAAAATGGATAACTGGAACACTGAAACAAGAATTTGGATTGTCCGCCGCTATTACGCACTGATGTCCGTAGTTTCGGTTCAAAGAGAGTATAGGGGCACGTTTGGCGGCAATCCTCCGAGCAGATGGATCATAAAGAGACTTGATAACAATTTTTCCGAACATGGGACAGTCAACAGAAGACCTTTCTATCGAAACCCTTCAGTTCGGACGGAGAAAACAATCGCTGCTGTAGCTGATGCCATACAAAACCGTCCAAGAGTTTCGACAAGAATGGGTATAAGCAGACAGCCATTACAGTCAATTATGCACAAAGATTTGGAGTTATTCTCATATAAAATTCAAATGGCCAAAAAAGTGAACTCAGCAGACTTCCCGATTCGCTTGGAATTTTGCCAGAAGATACTTCAAATGGTGGAAGAGGACGGAAACATGTTGAACTGTCTTTTCATGTCTGACGAGGCCCATTTCGATTTAAACGGCAACATAAACAAACAAAATTGTCGAATATGGAGTGCTTCCAACCCACAGATACTCCATGAGACGGAATTGCGTCCACTTCGTGTCACAGTGTGGTGTGCAGTTTCATCACGCTGCATTGTCGGGCCCTACTTCTTCGAAGAAGGCCGTTACTTGAGCATGTTGAGAGAGTTTTTCTATCCAGAATTACGCCGAATGAGATGGTGCAACTCCTCACATAGCCCGGCCTCTTATGACAGAATTGCGGCGAAAATTTCCCAATATGCTGATATCCAGAAACTCCACATTCCGTTGGCCCCCCAGGTCGCCTGACCTTACTGCACCTGACTTGTTCTTGTTGGGTTATTGCAAACAGGAAGTCTACAAAGCAAAACCAACAAATTTGAATGAACTAAAGCAATCCATTCGAGAAACAATTGCGGCTATTCCGTCTCAACTCTCCAAGCAGTAATGAACAACTTTTTTACATAAATTCCATTATTTTTAAAACTAATTAAGCTATATTTAATTAAATGTAATGAGCTTTAACATGAATAAAAGAAAACTGAATTTCTTAATGTAGCAATACTCATCAGCCACCCTGTATATTCTCATTTAGATATAGCCCCCATAAACAATTGGTTCAGATTAGGTATCTGCACGATAGAAGCACAATTTTTCAACCTATCTCTGGAAAATTTTAGCGAAAGTTTTTTGAGTTTTTTTAAATTAAAAAATTTTATCATGTCAGAACATAGTATATTTATCCAATAAGGAATACTTTAAAATGTAAAGAAAATCGGCTCATATTTAGATAAGAATCCACAGATTTTCGCATTTTACCGATTTTAGCGCTAAATAAGCTGTATTTTGCATAAAATCATTATGAAATTTGGCATATGTTTCCAGTTTAAGAACGACTTCAACATATTTAAACATAATTGTTTCTGACTTAGCCCCCAAAAATATAAACCTTCCTATTTGGTGCAAAATCGGATTTTTTGGCACAAGAAGATTGTTAATAAATTTTAGTGCTATGTTTTAAATGATAAGTTATAACTGATCCATATATTCATTTCGATTTTTGAATATAAAGTTTATTGATTGAAAAGCAACCACTGAGAGATTAAAGGTAGCCGTTGGGTTTAGGTTTAGGTTAGAATGGTAGCCAGCTTTGTCAGCTCACATAGACCTATGTACAGGGTTGCCCATATTCGACGGACCCACGGACTCGTTGGGCCCATTCCAATCGACGAGGCTTGTCCGCAGGCAACAATCTTTGCGTCAATTGAATTTTGTACGGGAACAAATGCAAATCAACGCGAATAATCCGTTGTAAAGTGGACCGAGCCATGCCCAACTGCTGAGAACGGCGTTTTTGGGATGTTCTTGGGGACCTCTCAACACTGGCTCGTACGGCAGCGATATTCTCGGCCGATCGCCTTGGTCGACTTTTATTTGGCCTCTTCGGATTAGAAAGAGCCTCACCAGTCGAAAATTTTTCGTATAAACGCTTAATGGTGTTCTTAGAAGGCGCACTTCTCACATTTTTTAATATTTTAAAAGCACGTTGACTTGACTTCTTCTGTTGAATGTAAATTTCAACTATTTCAGAGCGCTCGCGTGGCGTGTATTGTTCCATGGTAAAAATCTGCTTGGACTGACGCTTCAAACGCGGTATGTCATTAAGCGATCTGACATCTCTGTCAAAAGTTATGGCGTTGCCAGATGGGTCCGTCGAATATGGGAGACCCTGTATGTCCGTAGTGATACCACGGTCATAGATTCCCCTCATAGAAACCAACCTTTGTGATAGCCAAAATTATCGATAGTACAAATATCGGTACTGGAAAGTTCTTTCAGACATCTTAGAAAGTCCGACCCCAGTATATCCAGACGTCGTTTACTTAATGAGGAACAGTAGAGAAACAGATGTTCAATGCTCTCCTCTTCTTTCTCATCACCAGAGCTGCTACAGAAGTCATTGGACCCAACACCTCACCTTATGGCGTATTCGTCAGGCAGTGTCTCGCCAGAACTGCCTCTAAAGTAGTCAGTCTTTTCCTCACTCGTGCGAGGAGTCAATTTGACCTTCTCAGTTTGTATCTTGGCCATTAGGCTCTTGGCTCATTAGCGTATGTTTAACTGCTCTGGTATCTCGTTAAGATATCTGCGGCAGTCGAGGGCTGTTTATGAATTTGGGGATATAGCCTCCAGATATTTAATGGTAGCCTGGATGGAGGTGTAAATGATGACGACAGTGTTGGTCAGTATGTCGGTATCTGGAAGTCTGTGAGCAATATCAAGACCAAGCTCTTTAACCTGTAAGCCGAAGCCAACCATCTAATCAAGCATCGAACCATCTGTATAGAAGTGGAAATAGTTTATATTTCCTGGTATTCCGCCAAGCCAGTACTCTCTGGCAGGTATCTCAGTAGTGAACTTCCTCTCGAAGGTTTGGTATATACTGCCCTTCTAAGAAAAAAAGTCGTATATACATTTTAGTAGTTTTTAGATATTTACCTTTTTCGTTTTTTTATCATTCTCGGCTTTAAATTAAATATTTTTGAAAAAGTTAAAAATGATTTTATCCTATTTTATTACCGCAAAATGCCGCGAAAAGTTTTATGATAAATTAGTGAAAATGGACTTATGACTTCTTTTTGCCCAGTATAGACACCCACAAATCTTTCAAACACCAAATAATACAAATAATTTCAAAATTTTCTTGCATTTGTTCACAATGAAAATAAAAAATGTTTTCCTATCGATAAAAATGTATTCCAAAACAAAACAAACCAAAACAGACATTATTCAAACAGTAAACGTTATTAAAAATTATTAAAATTAAGGAGGAATCGTATTGGCTGCAAGTCTTAAATCTTAAATGCCTACAATTTGGTCAATGTGACTTTTTTTCTTAGTAATTGGCAGATACGATTTTTTGACTAGTAAACACGCTAGGAGTGATAGATGCGACAATTTTGCTTAATCGATTGAAAATGGTTCTTACAAGCTAAACACAAAAATCAGAACTCATTCACGGTTCCGAATCTGCCTTATTTCAGTTTTGGTATGTTGGCTCAAGTGACTTTCATTCATAGGACGGAAGTATATTCCACTCGGTCGGTTACCATATCATTACATTGTGATATCCTCATGTGGCCTTAGTTCTTATAGCTCCACATTGATAGACAGTTCAACCGTAGTGCCGCTCTTGTGGCAACTTCTGTCGCCATGTCAATGTTCAGTAGATGGAGTAGGGCTTATAGAGACTCAGTTGCTGTAGTCCTATGGACGATTTTAGGAGAGAGTCCCCAATGCGACCCTATAGCTTTCCTGCAAGAATATAATACGTCTGAAGTCTGAATGGCAATTTCCAATCAAGAATTGTTTTTGAATATTTTGCACTTTCTGTTCCACATATGCGACCTTATTTTTCCTAGTAAAGATAAACAATTCTGTCTTGTTTGGGTTAATACCCAAACCACTGCTTCTGGCCCATCTAGCCAATTTGTTCAAGGTCACTAGTAGGATGACTCTGAGGACGTACAGTTACTGCGATTGCCAGGTCATCCGCTTAAGCCACGACTTTGCAACCACAACGATCAAGATCTAACAGGATTTATTCCATTCAACGCTATGTTCCAAATAAGTGGAGACAGTACTCCACCTTGCGGGGTCCGTCTGTTTACAAACCTTGTTCGAGTTGTGGATCGAAGACTTGCTGTTATGCGTCCTATGTTGAGCAGACTTTAAATTAATCATTAGTGTGACTGAGTGTTGTTACACGCCCCTTCTATGTCTAGAAAGGCCGCCATTGTGAATTCCTTAGAATGTTGGTATGATTCAATGGTGCTGACAAGGTCGTGCAGTAAGGCTGGGAAGACTTGTACTTGTTTAAGCATGCTGGTTCCTCGATACAAGTTTTGTATCCAGGTTGTCTCTAATAAAAACCCCCTAAAATGTTCTCCAGTCAGTGGATAATATATAAATCGTCTGGTCCAGGGCTAAAAGGTGGATTTTTCAGTCAATCCAGCTTGCAGTCATCTCTCTCTCGTTGGTCTTTGCAGTTCCTCGAATTCTGTCGTTGAGTTACCTCGAAAATGTGTGTCGAACATTAGTTTCAGTGACTCATCCTTCAGGTAACCCACTGTACAGGGTGTAGTTGATAATAATGTACGCAGCCTTGAGGCATCAGAAACATTTTTCACTTCTCCACTGAAGGTATATCAACAACGTCTTTGTGCTTTCCTTAGCTCCTTATTGTGGATTTTGAGTTGCTTTTTATAGACATTCCAGTCATTAGTACTCGTAACCCAGTAGATTTAATAGCCTTGGTTTTACACAGTCTTCTTTAAGAGAACTATTGATGTAGTGATGTGCTCGACCTGATTATCCAGACAAACTTTTTCATTCGGTTCGCAGAGTTAGAATATTAGCACCTTAATCCGTTTCATATATCGTCCTGATTATCCAGACAAACTTTTTCATTCGGTTCGCAGAGTTAGAATATTAACACCTTAATCCGTTTCATGTATCGTCCCTTCAACTAAAGAATAGTGTATTTTTTGTAGTTTCAAAAAAATCATATTTGAAGTTTTTGTGAAATTAGACTTCTTGGAAGATAAATGTGTATATTTAAGAAGAGAAACGATGTTTACAATATCTTGTCATTTTAGTATGTGGTGAGATAATCAGGCTACAGCCAGATGATGTTCTATTAGTCTAAAAGTGCGTTAATTCTATATAAATGCGATCAAAGTACCATACTACATATGTACACTATTTCGTCAATGTACTTTTTGACCCACTTTGTGGAAGTAGAATTCCACCAAATTTTTACCAGCTATAGAATCGATTACGTAGATTCTTATGATGCAATAAAAAATAATGGTATATATGCGTATACGCTATTGTTTTATTGAGGGGACGATATTAACTGCAAAGAAATTTTTCATTATATAGAACATTTTGTTGTCAGTTCAGAAAAGTTAATGTGAAAGAAATTGGTATATATTTTGCGCTGGTAATAAGAAAATACTTGGACAGAATTTCGGGATCTGTGAGATAACTCTAAGGTGTAATATGGTTTTTGTAGACCTTGGTGGAATGTTCACAAATAAAATTTTTTGAAACTGACGACAAAATAAATAGCTCCACTCATTTACATATTTTGTATACCCTAGGTGGTGCTCTTTGAGATCAAGTTTATATATTTTGTATGATTTAAAACAATAGTTTAAAAATACGTTCGCTATAAGCATGTCAATATTTGACGCTATCAGTTTTCTTGTTAATGTGAAGGTATTTCGGTTTTTTGTAATTCTTCCCACTGTGTGACGTCTATTCATATCAGAATTATTTATTATCCTTGAGAATTATAAAAACACTAACTAACCCCAGCAGACGTTGTCCCATGACCCCAGACTGAATATAGTGTTCAATTTTCAGCCCATTCGCTTTTATGGTTTCGGAGATCATGCGTTACTAACAAACGTACAAATTATTTTATATATAATGATTAATAAAACAGAAACTTATTAAAAAAATTGGTTAAATTTTGACATTAGTATAGTTGACACGCTTCTCCAAATTTTACAATTTTGTTTAAGCAAATTTAAAAATTAATCTTATTTTAGGACGATAGCCTTTGTTGCTGGTGCTTTTACTATAAGTTGATTATAATTTAAATTTTTTTTCAGAATGGAATCCTTATATATTCTGCTCTGATATTAACAAAATACTTGGACAGAATTTCGGGAACCATCGGATAACTCTTAGGTGTATAATGGATTTTATAGATTGTAACGACAGGTTTCCCCTCTATGCTGGGGTAGAGCTCATCAGGGTCCAAGGTCTAAAAATTATTTATATACATATTTGACGAGTGAAAGAGAGATAATTTAGTCTTTTTTTGTATTTATCTGTTTATTGATATTTATTAGATTTTTACCATATACTAATTTAAAATAAGACGTTAAAATATGAATATAGTACACTGGAAGCTCCAACATCCCGTAATTGTTAAGACACAGGGGATCACGCTGATACGCCATAGGCAGTGAAGACTTACTACACTTCTATTAAACTAGAAACGCAGTCTTTAAGACGTTTCTACAGTGTCCAAATGGGAAAGCGACGTAGGTTTACTGCACTCAGCTTAAAAAGCGTAGTCAACACTCCGTTTCTATCAACCCTTCACTACTTTAAGGAGGCTTACTCCTTTTCACCCGCTATCCTACTATTTTGAGGAGGCTAACTCCTTATAACCCACCACTCTACTACTCTAAGGAGGCTAACTCCTGATCTCGCCAGAGTTCTTACCTGTAGGCTGACTCCAAAACAACTGCCACCTTCGTTAGTTACGCACCGCCCTTTAATACCAGTGCGTTGTCACACATATACGCACGCACACCACCGAACAGGATTCAACGAAAGAGGTCGAGCCGCAGTGCTGCCAACTTCTAAGCGCAAGTAGTTACAAGGGTCTCCGTCAGGCGGCGGTGATGATTTTCCGTTAATTCAAATTCAATTTTAAAACTATAGCTTAATGTAACAATTCACTAACTTATTTTATACTTCACTTCAAACTTATTGTAATACATTTTATCATAGAAATTGCTGTTTTTATAACAGTAGTAATAATATTTAATTAAGTAATTCATTTATTTCGTAATTCATATATATAATTCAATAATAATTCATGCCAACCAATGTTGTCAAAAACGACGAAGGACTTTTGGCTTCACAAGGTCTTTGTAGATTATTCAGAATTCTTTGTAGAATTTTTTGTGGAAACTGAAAGAAAAAGAAAACGGCATGCATTTAAACATTGTTTATACCGTATGTGGCGCACTATGATTTGACATCACCCCTATATTTTATAGAAGACCCTAATCCTATTAATATTACAACATCGTTTGTTTGTCTGTTGCCGCATCACGCTTAAATGGCCGATCCGATTTTTTCCGCTAAGAGATTTTCGACCACTTCACCGTTGAGGCTCCTGTTAGAGCTAAAAACTGAAATTTTGCACACGCATAGATAGGAGTGTTGTATAAACCTATTGGTCAGTTCTGTCGCTATCAAAAATATGAGTATTGTTTTAGTCCTTTCAGAAGCCTCCGATAAGATACAAAGCTAAAATTTTGGAAATATGAAAATATATGCGTGAAAGATAGTTTTCAATGATCAGACTGTGGTCACCACTTGCTGCAGTAACATATATAGCGTTGTCAATTCGATTGACTGTGGTCAGTGAAGCAGTGACCAAAGCTATTTTCACTCCTTCTGTACTTAAAAAGTTCCTTATGAGCTATGATCCTACTAATTAATATGTATATACTGATATCCAAGGAAGCTATTTTACGCGAAGGGTATTTTAACCGTTGCGACTCCTGTAAGAGGTAGAAAGCTAAAAATTTTGCTTATGTATATACCCAAGTGTTGTATAACCTACAGACACTTAGTAGATTTTTGGCTTTTTTGTGGTCAGTTTAGCAGCGACCAAAGCCATTTTAATTTTTTCACTGCTTTTCAAAATTCTTTAAGAGTCTTTTTTATTCTTCCAATACTATAAAAATCCCAAAAGGGCTATGGACCTACACATATGTACTCGTATATGTCGAAATACAATCTTCAAGGAAATACTTCGTCCGGCCTAAGGCCTCTATAGGGGAGCTTTATCAAAACATTGAACGATATGGACCATTTGCAATGCCAAACAACCTGCAACTACAAGGTGGCGCAAAAATAATCCTCCTATCAGAAAATGCTATAAATTTTGCGATTGGCCCCTAATGTCAGTTCTGTTTTGACATTTGTATAGTAAACACATGCGAAATACACGTTAATAAACAATGTTACGCTACACTGCTCCAGAACGCGGAATATTGCTGACTATTTATTTGACCAATAATCAGTCGGTGACTTTGGCACAACGTGAATTTCGTCGCAGATTTCCTGGCCGTCCAACGCCTACTGGTGAAAGCAAAATTTACGCTTGTGGGGCACTGAAAATCCGCGTGTAACCCACGAAGAGCCATTACACCCGCTCAAAGTCACTGTATGGTGTGCTGTTTTCGCTGGAGGAGTCATCGGACCTTTTTTCTTCGAAGACGTCGCGGGCCAAACGGTTACTGTGAATGGTGAGCGCTACAGAGCAATGATCAACGAGTTCTTTTTGCCACAACTTGATGAATTGGGATTGGAAAACATGTGGTTCCAACAGGACGGTGCAACGGCACACACTGCACGTGCCACAACCGATATGCTGAAGGATGCATTTCCCGGGCGCCTAATCTCCCGTTTTGGCGATTTGCACTGGCCAGCAAGATCGCCTGATTTGACCGCTCCAGACTTCTTTTTGTGGGGCTTTTTGATGTCGCGGGTTTATGTCAACAAGCCTCAGACTCTTGCAGCTCTTAAAGACAATATCCGTCAAGAATGTGAGGACCTATCGCCGGAAGTTTTGGCCAAAGTGATGGCAAATGCCATAAAAAGGGCTCAAATGACAATCACGTGTGGCGGCGGCCATTTACATGACATCATATTCTCGACTTGATGTAAAAAAAATTAAAAGACCAAATAAAAATAATCCACAAGAAGAATCAAAGTTTTTCATTTTTTTTTTAAATTACAGCCAAAAAACATCGAAAGGTTACTTTTGCGCCACCTTGTATAAGAAGTATTTCTGCCAAAATTTATCAACCTTGTTCTATTATTACGGACTGTAGCGTGATTACAGCAGAAGGACGGACGGAAAACGTCTTAGAATTTTACGACGATAAAGAATACTCGTATGTTCATATATACTTTATGGGATCTCACATCAATATATAGTGGTGTTACAAACGGAGTGACAAAATTAAAAAAAATCGTATGGTGGAGGTTATACAAATTTAGCTAATTTTTGGTTTCGGTCAACAGGTTTGCCCATGATCAGGTTTTGTGATATGATTTATATTATCATGACTAAACATATTATATCGAAGTTTGGAACATACAAAGTATATTTAGCATTTGTTTCTCCGCCCAGTGTTTGGTGACCTTTGTTTTTCTTTAGTCAGCGCTCACAATTATATAGACATTTCCATGACTAATAATTTTTGTTAAATTTTTTCGCACGGTGTAATTTGCACAGAAATTTGTTAACATGTCTTTAGTTTTCTCCATATCATCGTTATTTCAGAGAAAAAATGGTCAAACCTTCATTCTCTGTTTTTGGCAGTAAAATAAAAATGTGAAAATAAAGATTGATCGTCCACCATGACGATTTTTTTAACCTAAACCTGAATGATTTTTAACCCTATACCTGCAGTACTATTGAAGCACCACTCTTTAAATTGACATAAAACGTCAAAGGCTACCTAAAGTAATAGCCTACACATATGCCCATCATCCCCATGTGTAGGGTATGTAACAAATGAAGCCAACGAAATGTTCATCACAATTGTGAATGCCTGTCACAGATTGCACTTGTTTGTTGTTTGGCTGTGTGTCCCGGCAGCTTAAAGATGTCAGAGCTGCAGGCAACGGATTCGATTGATTAAAATACCATAAAATGCAACTGCTATGAATGTATGTAAGTATGTATGTGCAAAAAATTTCCCGGTGTTCCCGAATGAATAAATGAATCATGCTACTCGAATATTAAATTATATAAAACAAAGTGTTTTTTAATATTAAATAAAAAATTCCAATATTCCCGGTATAAGTTTTTGTTGTGCACCTCTTCGAGGACATAGCGTTATTAATTTCGGCAATTTGTTTCTTTTGGCATCAATATGACATAATATTAATATCATGATTGTGGCAACAAAAATTGTGACACTTTGATTTTTTAATTATATTGGATATTTTCATAGATTTTTGTATGACACGTTTCGTGCAAGAGTCACATTTCACATTACATACAATTAACATTTTTGGAGTGGTCATGCAAAAAGGGCCTACTCTGTAATGCGGAGTTTAAATTATTATACTATTTTTGGTACGAGTGTTCATGACATTTTACGTAGATCTAGTTTCAAATAATAAATTGGAATTTATATCAAAATTTAATGGAAATCGCTTTAGATTTGGATATATTCCTAATGAATATTAAATTATTATGACGGAAATACGTTTTCAGAATACTTTTCAGTAGAAGCAGGAGTGAAACAAGGTTGTACACTAAGTCCATTACTGTTTTCTCTATATATAAACGACCTGCCTCATGTTTTACCAGGTGGTGTAAATGTAGCGCATACTAACATAAAAGTCCTTCTTTATGCGGACGACATCGTCATTCTATCGAACACAGCAGAAGGTTTACAAGAAATGATAAATGCTCTCCAAGAATATTGTTTGACATGGAGTCTAAACGTAAATCTCTCCAAATCAAAAGTATTGATCTTCCGCAAAGGCCCAAGAGTGGCTGCCAGTTTGAAATGACAGTACAAAAATCAAAATATCGAAATTGTTAATAGCTATACTTATCTTGGAGTCGAAATAACGTACAACCTATCTTTCAGAAAACATTTGCAAAATAAACTCAACGCCTCTAAAATCGAAATAAATTCCACTTGGTCAAAATATATAAACCATCCTAAAATATCAAAAACAAATAAACTTAAAATTTTTGACTCATGTTCAAAATCTATAATGTTTTATGTAGCTCAAGTCTTGGGGATATAAAATATATGAGGACGTCGAGATATTATTTCGCTTTTTATACCCTACACCACACTGTGGTACAGGGTATTATAACTTTGTGCATTTGTTTGTAACACCCAAAAGGAGAAGAAATAGACCCATAGTTTATTATACCGATCGACTTAGAATCACTTTCTGAGTTGATTTAGCTATGTCCGTCTGTCTGTCTGTCCGTCTGTCCGTCTGTCTGTGCATGTATTCTTGTAATCAAAGTACAGGTCGCAATTATGGTCCGATCTCGACTAAACTTTACACATATCTTTTTTTTGGCCCAAGGACGATCCCTATTGAATTTGGTTAAAATCGGTTCAGATTTAGATAAAGCCCTCATATATATGTTACCCCAGATTTGACATGTAAGTGCTGTAAAAACTTTATTTTATATCCGCTCAGTCTGAAATTCGGCAGAAAGAGGTTCGCTATTATATGAGTGAACACTGTTAAATTTGGAAGAAATCGGTTCAGATTTAGATATGGCTCCCATATATACGTTACCCCCGATTTGACGTGTAACCGCTGTAAAAATGTTTTTATACCCTACACCACACTGTGGTACAGGGTATTATAACTTTGTGCATTTGTTTGTAACACCCAAAAGGAGAAGAAATAGACCCATCGTTTATTATACCGATCGACTTAGAATCACTTTCTGAGTTGATTTAGCTATGTCCGTCTGTCTGTCCGTCTGTCCGTCTGTCTGTGCATGTATTCTTGTAATCAAAGTACAGGTCGCAATTATGGTCCGATCTCGACGAAACTTTACACATATCTTTTTTTTGGCCCAAGGACGATCCCTATTGAATTTGGGTAAAATCGGTTCAGATTTAGATATAGCCCCCATATATATGTTAGCCCCGATTTGACATGTAAGCACTGTAAAAACTTTATTTTATATCCGATCAGTATGAAATTCGGCACAAAGAGGTTTCTTATTATATGAATGAACACTGTTAAATTTGGAAGAAATCGGTTCAGATTTAGATATAGCCCCCATATATACGTTACCCCCGATTTGACATGTAAGCGCTGTAAAAACTGTATTTTATATCCGATCAGTGCGAAAATTGGCAGAAAGAGGTTTCTTATTACATGAAGGAATACTGCCCAATTCGGAGAAAATCGGTTCGGATTTAGATATAGCCCTCATATATATGTTACCCCCGATTTGACATGTAAGCGCTGTAAAAACTGTATTTTATATCCGATCAGTGCGAAAATCGGCAGAAAGAGGTTTCTTATTACATGAAGGAATACTGCCAAATTCGGAGAAAATCGGTTCCGATTTAGATATAGCCCCCATATATATGTTACCCCCGATTTGACCTGTAAGCGCTGTAGAAATTGTGTTTTATATCCGATCAGTGCAGAATTCGCAGAAAGAGGTTTCTTATTACTCGAAGGAATACTGCCAAATTCGGAGAAAATCGGTTCAGACTTAGATATAACTCCCATATATATGTTACCCCCGATTTGAAATTCAAGCGCTGTAGAAACTGTATTTTACATCCGATCACAGCGAAATTCAGCAGAAAAAGGTTTCTTATTACATGAAGGAATACTGCCAAATTCGGAGAAAATCGGTTCAGATTTAGATATAGCCCCCATATATATGTTACCCCCGATTTGACATCTAGGCGCTGTAGAGACTGTATTTTATATTCGATCAGTACGAAATTCGACAGAAAGATGTTTCCATTTTACATGAGTGAGTATTCAGGGAAAATCGATTCAGATTTATATATAACCTCCATATATATGTTCCTCCTGACTTTGTTACAAAGCGCTATAGAAGTTGTACTTTACTTCCGATCATTACAAAAGTCCCCAGAAAGATGTTTCTCAATTTAGGAACGAATATTGCTTAATTTAGCGATTATCGGTTCAGAAATAGGTATGTCCACATATATATGTTCTTACCCATTTACCAATTATTCCAAATTATTATCGCAATCACCCTTATCGCATTGTTAGGGAGGTGTAGGGTATTATATAGTCGGCCCCGCCCGACTTTCTGCCTTTCCTTACTGGTTTTATATTCGATCAGTGCGAAATTCGGCAAAGAGAGGTTTCTTATTACATGAAGGAATACTGCTAAATTCGGAGAAAATCGGTTCAGATTTAGATATAGCCCCCATATATATGTTAGCCCCGATTTGACATGTAAGCGCTGTAAAAACTTTATTTTATATCCGATCAGTATGAAATTCGGCAGAAAGAGGTTTCCTATTATATGAATGAACACTTTTAAATTTGGAAGAAATCGGTTCCGATTTAGATATAGCCCCCATATATACATACCCCCGATTTGACATGTGATCGCTGTAAAAATGTTATTTTATATCCGATCAGAGCGAAAGTCGACAAAAAGAGGTTTCTTTCTACATGAAGGAATACTGCCAAATTCGGAGAAAATCGGTTTAGATTTAGATATAACACCCATATATATGTTACCCCCGATTTGACCTGTAAGCGATGTAGAGACTGTATTTTATATTCGATCAGTACGAAATTCGACAGAAGGAGGTCTTTTTACATGAATGAGTGTTCAGGGAAGATCGGTTCAGATTTATATTAAAGCTCCATATATATGTTCCTCCTGATTTGGTATCAAACCGCTATAGCAGTTGTATTTTACTTCCGATCATTAAAATTTTCCAGAAAGATGTTTCTCAATTTAGGAACGAATATTGCTTAATTTAGCGATTATCGTTTCAGAATTAGATAATATGTTTCTACCCATTTACCAATTATTCCAAATTAGTATGGCAATGACCCTTATTGCATTGTTAGGGAGGTGTAGGGTATTATATAGTCGGCCCCGCCCGACTTTCTGCCTTTCCTTACTGGTTTATTAAAAAAATGTTATATCTGCTTAACAACACACCGAACTATATGCTGTACCTTGAAACCGGATTGAGTTCCTTATTTTGCTCCACTCTAAAAACATATTTTTGTTATATTAATAGAATACTACAGCTCAACCATCAAAGGTTACCACGTATTATTGCAGAGAGGGTGATAGAATTGAACATATCGAGCCATAACCGCCAAAAAGACGTAAGCGCCACTCACAAAAATGTAGAGGATACGGTTTCTTTTGCGATTATTTTTTGTTTAAATGCATATGTAATGCGTACATCTGTTTATATAATTGTGAAATTTAGTATAACGGTACATTTTACAGCTATAAATTTCTAAAACATGTTGCCATTTGTCATAAGTAAACGATTTCTCTCAAAAAATTAAAAGTAAATCATGGTGGCGCTTACGTCTTTTTTGCGGTTAGGGCTCGATATCTTGGGCAAAAGAATGGTCTAATTTGTGTCAATTCCTACAATTTTCTCCGCCCAATAGCAGAGCTTGTTTATCTACGTACTGGAAAGAGATAATAGATCTATTGAAAACAAAAGAAAACCAGTAAGGAAAGGCAGAAAGTCGGGCGGGGCCGACTATATAATAACCTACACCTCCCTCACAATGCGATGTCATTGCCATAATAATTTGGAATAATTGGTAAATGAGTAGAAACATATTATCTAATACTGAAACGATAATCGCTAAATTAAGCAATATTCGTTCCTAAATTGAGAAACATCTTTCTGGAAAATTTTAATGATCGGAAGTAAAATACAACTTCTATAGCGGTTTGATACCAAATCAGGAGGAACAATCAATATAAATCTGCACCGATCTTCCCTAAATACTCATTCATGTAAAAAGACCTCCTTCTGTCGAATTTCGTACTGATCGCATATAAAATACAGTCTCTACAGGGCCTACATGTCAAATCGGGGGTAACGTATACAGGGTTGCCCATATTCGACGGACCCATGTTTTTTTTGGGCCCATTCCAATCGACGAGGCTTGTCCGCAGGCAACAATCTTTGCGTCAATTGAATTTTGTACGGGAACAAATGCAAATCAACGCGAATAATCCGTTGTAAAGTGGACCGAGCCATGCAGCGATATTCTCGGCCGATCGCCTTGGTCGACTTTTATTTGGCCTCTTCGGATTAGAAAGAGCCTCACCAGTCGAAAATTTTTCGTATAAACGCTTAATGGTGTTCTTAGAAGGCGCACTTCTCACATTTTTTAATATTTTAAAAGCACGTTGAGTTTTCACAATTGACTTCTTCTGTTGAATGTAAATTTCAACTATTTCGCGTGGCGTGTATTGTTCCATGGTAAAAATCTGCTTGGACTGACGCTTCAAACGCGGTATGTCATTAAGCGATCTGACATCTCTGTCAAAAGTTATGGCGTTGCCAGATGGGTCCGTCGAATATGGGAGACCCTGTATATGGGCGCTATATCTAAATCTGAACCGATTTCTTCCAAATTTAACAGTGTTCATTCATATAATAAGAAACCTCTTTCTGCCGAATTTCATACTGATCGGATATAAAATAACATTTTTACAGCGCTTACAAGTCAAATCGGGTGTAACGTATATATGGGGGCTATATCTAAATCTGAACCGATTTTAACCCTACACCTCTATAAAAATTATAAGGGTCATTGCGATAATAATTTGGAATAATTGGTAAATGCGTAGGAACATATTACCTAATTCTGAACCGATAATCGCTAAATTAAGCAATATTCGTTCCTAAATTGAGAAACATCTTTCAGGAAAATTTTAATGATCGGAAGTAAAGTACAACTTCTATAACGCTTTGATACAAAATCAGGAGGAACATATATATGGAGGTTATCTATAAATCTGAACCGATTTTCCCTGGATACTCGTTCTGTCTAATTTCGTACTGATCGGATATAAAATACAGTCTCTACAGCGATTACATGTCAAATCGGGGGTGACATATATATATAGGGGCTATATCTAAATCTGAACCGACTTTTTCCGAATTTGGCAGTAATCCTTCATGTAATAAGAAACCTCTTTCTGCCGAATTTCGCACTGGTCGGGTATAAAATACAGTTTCTAAAGCGCCTACATGTCTAATCGGGGGTAACATATGTATATATTGGGGCTATATCGCGGTATGTCATTAAGCGATCTGACATCTCTGTCAAAAGTTATGGCGTTGCCAGATGGGTCCGTCGAATATGGGAGACCCTGTATATGGGGGCTATATCTAAATCTGAACCGATTTCTTCCAAATTTAACAGTGTTCATTCATATAATAAGAAACCTCTTTCTGCCGAATTTCATACTGATCGGATATAAAATAACATTTTTACAGCGCTTACAAGTCAAATCGGGTGTAACGTATATATGGGGGCTATATCTAAATCTGAACCGATTTTAACCAAATTCAATAGGGATCGTCCTTGGGCCAAAAAAAAGATATGTGTTAAGTTTCGTCGAGATCGGACCATAATTGCGACCTGTACTTTGATTACAAGAATACATGCACAGACGGACAGACAGACAGACAGACGGACAGACAGACAGACAGACGGACAGACAGACAGACAGACAGACAGACAGACGGACATAGCTAAATCGACTCAGAAAGTGATTCTAAGTCGATCGGTATAATAAACGATGGGTCCATTTCTTCTCCTTTTGGGTGTTACAAACAAATGCACAAAGTTATAATACCCTGTACCACAGTGTGGTGTAGGGTATAAATATGAGTTTGAAATAAATGCAAGGGGTTCTCAACTCCATGATCTATATCCTCAACTAGAATACAACAGGATATCAACACTTACTACAGGTACGATTGTGAAGGCCAAGTGCAACAACTAGTATATGCACAATGAATTAAATGTATATAATACTAAGCGATAGTAAACAATTATTATCAACTCCAATTATATGGCTAACAGCATTTTTGCTACGCCAAATATAGATTTTAAATCACAATATATATCACAAGTATCATATTGTAAAATTAATAATCTATTAATAAATAAAAAAAATAAATAAATATTCCCAATGAATATTTGTGGGCAATGTATACAATATTTTTGAAACATCAATGTATACAGAAAAATTTTTATAAAAATAGGTTAATATTGAAATATATCCCTCATGTCCCAATTTGGCATTGAAATGAGAATGAAAATTCTAAAGAAAAAAAAACTGTAAAATTTAAAAAAACAACATAATTTTATTTTATATTATTTTATATTTATAATTTTATACGAACTGTTTATTTTAAAAGTGGCGTAAACGCCATTCTGCTTTACTCGATTCACCGTTAGAAAAAGGGGGTTAATAAAATAAGAATGTGAAAATTTTCAGTGAAGATAGAGCCATTGAAGTCTTCAGATGAACTGAATGTAAATATTCACATGACCTTTTAACAATACTAATATTAGTTCAAGAACATAATGTCGTTTACGCCAATTTCAAAATAAACGGTTCATATTGTAAATATGTTTAAAAATTTTAATAACAGAAACTGGGTGAATAGTTTTAAATACCTATTAATTACTTTTTGCCTAGTTATATGTAGCTATTTTTTTGCCCGTCTAGCCAAATTAGTTTAAAGGATAACAAAAAATGGGAAATAAACCATTCAAAAGTTCTCTAAAATCGTCTTTGGTCTCCGTTTGCACTTTTGATTTTCACCATTTCTTTGTTAAAACTTTAGATACTTAACATGACCAAAACATACAATCGTTGTTTTTTTATTTCCTCTGAAATAATTTCCTTGAGGCACTTAAGAAGAAATAAGAAAAACGAAAAAAGTGTGCTAACTGCAAAAGAAGCAAAATCGCCGAATGCGCCAAATAAAGCAAAGGGGAAAAAATTGTTCAAGTGACATTGAAAAATGTAAAAATTATGCAGAATTTGCTGCAGCTTTCAGCAACAGCAAAGCGGGGAAAACTGGTGCCACACTAAAAATTTCATCTTTTGTTGGCAGTTTCCTTTTTATTTATACTCAACCAATCTTTCCCAAATGGGATCCATTCAATGATGGAGGGGCAGAAGATTCTGTGTTTAATTTCTCAGTTAAAGCGTCCCTCAAGAATCACTTTGGGAACGTTAATCTTGTGGTTAAATATCGATTGATATATAAATCCATTACGACTACATCTCCCGACACTGTTCATATGTCTGGGCATATTTTAGAAGGTGTAAATGTAATAAATAAATATGGGCGTAATCCGTTTTATAAGTTAGTTATGAGCTGGATCTTAGTAACTACAAAAGAATTAAAGAAAAACTGATATCAAACTTAGCCGACTACACCACGCCTTTAGTGCAGGATATCCACATACATAGTTGCTCTAAATGTGCACATATAAACAGTTTTAAAACTGTTCAGAAAAATTGTTCAAACTACAAATACAAGCACATAATCAAAATAATAAGTCGACTGTAATATGGAATTTCGAATTTTGAGTGGGATATGCTAGAAATAATAGAAACATATCTTTTCCCCTTTTCTAGCCTATGGTCATTGCAAATGTAATCGAAAAACAAAAGTTGAATACACTGAAACATGTGGAATAAAAAACCAGTAAGGAAAGGCAGAAAGTCGGGCGGGGCCGACTATGTAATACCCTACACCTCTATAAAAATTATAAGGGTCATTGCGATAATAATTTGGAATAATTGGTAAATGCGTAGGAACATATTACCTAATTCTGAACCGATAATCGCTAAATTAAGCAATATTCGTTCCTAAATTGAGAAACATCTTTCAGGAAAATTTTAATGATCGGAAGTAAAGTACAACTTCTATAACGCTTTGATACAAAATCAGGAGGAACATATATATGGAGGTTATCTATAAATCTGAACCGATTTTCCCTGCATACTCGTTCTGTCTAATTTCGTACTGATCGGATATAAAATACAGTCTCTACAGCGATTACATGTCAAATCGGGGGTGACATATATATATAGGGGCTATATCTAAATCTGAACCGACTTTTTCCGAATTTGGCAGTAATCCTTCATGTAATAAGAAACCTCTTTCTGCCGAATTTCGCACTGGTCGGGTATAAAATACAGTTTCTAAAGCGCCTACATGTCTAATCGGGGGTAACATATGTATATATGGGGGCTATATCTAAATCTGAACCGATTTCTTCCAAATTTAAAAGTGTTCATTTATATAATAGGAAACCTCTTTCTGCCGAAATTCATACTGATTGGATATAAAATACAGTTTTTACAACGCTTACATGTCAAATCGGGGGTAATATATATATGGGGGCTATATCTAAATCTGAACCGATTTTCTCCGAATTTGGCAGTATTCCTTCATGTAATAAGAAAACTCTTTCTGCCGAATTTCGCACTCATCGGATATAATTTACAGTTTCTACAGCTCTTAAATGTCAAATCGGGGGTAACGTATAATGGGTGCTATATCTAAATCTGAACCGATTTCTTCCAAATTTAAAAGTGTTCATTCATATAATAGGAAACCTTTTTCTGCCGAATTTCATACTGATCGGACATAAAATAAAGTTTTTACAGCGCTTACATGTCAAATCGGTGGTAACATATATATGGGGGCTATATCTAAATCTGAACCGATTTGAACCAATAGGGATCGTCCTTGGGCCATAAAAAAGATATGTGTAAAGTTTCGTCGAGATCGAATCATAATTGCGACCTGTACTTTGATTACAAGAAGACAGACGGACAGACGGTCAGACGGACAGACGGACAGACAAACAGACAGACGAACAGACAGACGGACAGACAGACGGACATAGCTAAATCAACTCAGAAAGTGATTCTAAGTCGATCGGTATAAAAAGCGATGGGTATATTTCTTCTCCTTTTGGGTGTTACAAACAAATGCACAAAGTTATAAAACCCTGTACCACAGTGTGGTGTAGGGTATAATTATGAGCATTTCATGTTAATTAAATAAACATTTTTTTCTCTTGCACGGATTGTAGTGAAACTTAGTATAACCTCTGTATTAAGAGTTATCAACGACCCAACTAAATTATTTTGAAATATATAACCAGTAAGGAAAGGCAGAAAGTCGGGCGGGGCCGACTATATAATACCCTACACCTCCCTAAAAATGCGATAAGGGTCATTGCGATAATAATTTGGAATAATTGGTAAATGTGGTGTGTGTTATTTTGAACCGATAATCGCTAAATTAAGCAATATTCGTTCCTAAATTGAGAAACATTTTTCTGGGGAACTTTGTAATGATCTGAAGTAAAGTACAACTTCTATAGCGCTTTGTAACCAAATCTGAAGGAACATATATATGGAGGTTATATATAAATCTGAATCGATTTTCCTTAAATACTCATTCATGTAAAATAGAAACCTGTTTCTGTCGAATTTCGTACTGATCGGATATAAAACACAGTCTCTACAGCGCTTACATGTCAAATTGGGGGTAAAATATATATGGGGGCTATATATAAATCTGAACCGATTTTCTCCGAATTTTGCTTTATTCCTTCATGTAATAAGAAACCTCTTTCTGCCGAATTTCGTACTGATCGGATATAAAATACAGTTTCTACAGCGCTTACATGTCAAATCGGGGGTAACATATATATGGGGGCTTTATCTAAATCTGAACCGATTTTCGCCGAATTTGGCAGTATTCCTTCATGTAATAATAATTAGAAACCTCTTTCTGACGAAATTCACACTGATCGGTTATAAAATAATTTTTTTACGGCGCTTACATGTGAAATCGGGGATAACGCATATATGGGGGCTATATCTAAATCTGAACCGATTTCTTCCAAATTTAACAGTGTTCATTAATATAATAAGAGACCTCTTTCTGCTGAATTTCATACTGATCGGATATAATTTAGCTATGTCCGTCTGTCCGTCTGTGCATGTATTCTTGTAATCAAAGTACAGGTCGCAATTATGGTCCGATCGCGACGAAATTTTCCACATATCATTTGTTTGGCCCAAGGACAATTCCTATTGAATTTGGTTAAAATCGGTTCAGATTTAGATATAGCCCCCATATATATGTTAGCCCCGATTTGACATGTAAGCGCTGTAAAAACTTTATTTTATATCCGATTAGTATGAAACTCGGCAGAAAGAGGTTTCTTATTACATGAAGGAATACTGCTAAATTCTGAGAAAATCGGTTCAGATTTAGATATAGCCCCCATATATATGTAACCCCCGATTTGACATGTAAGCGCTGTAGAAACTATATTTTACATCCGATCAGTGCGAAATTCGGCAGAAAGAGATCTCTTATTACGTGAAGGAATACTGCCAAATGTGGAGAAAATCAGTTCAGATTTAGATATAGCCCCCATATATATGTTACCCCCGATTTGATATGTAAGCGCGGTAAAAATTGCATTTTATATCCGATCAGTATGCAATTCGGCAGAAAAAGGTTTCATATTATATGAATGAACACTTTTAAATTTGGAAGAAATCGGTTCAGATTTAGATATAGCCCCCATATATAAGTTACCCCGATTTGACATGTAAGCCCTGTAAAAATTTATATCCGATCAGTGTCTGTATTTTATATCTGATCAGAACGAAATTCGACAGAAAGAGGTCTGTTTACATGAATGAGTGTTTAGGGAAATCGGTTCAGATTTAAATATAACCTCCATATATATGTTCCTCCTGATTTGGTGTCAAAGCGCTATATAAGTTGTACTTTACTTCCGATCATTTAAATTTTCAAGAAAGATGTTTCCCAATTTAGGAACGAATATTACTAAATTTAGCGATTATCGGTTTAGAATTAGATAATATGTTCCTACCTATTTACCAATTATTCCAAATTATTATCGCAATGACCCTTATCGCATTGTTAGGGAGGTGTAGGGTATTATATAGTCGGCCCCGCCCGACTTTCTGCCTTTCCTTACTGGTTAAAAAATATATATTGTATTTTCGTTTGTTTTATTCTGGACTTTAAACCGATATTGATTTTTAACAGTTATATTATCCGTGAATTAGCTATACGAGTAGCTGAGCTGCCATGTAATTGTATTTGCTTCAGCGTTTTACAAAAAACTTTGCAATCTATAATATATAATTCTACAAGAAGAGCCAGGAGCATATCCTAGTTTAAAATATATATTTTTATCGCTAAATACTATCAATATGGGACATTTTGCAAAAACTTAGTAATTATTTGCGCTATTGATGAAAATTCGAAATAAAATTAAGGGAGATTTTTTTTAAAGAAGTATTTTAAAATTATTTTTTTTAATACCCTTATAAATTGTATACCCTACACCACACTCTGTTACAGGGTTTGTAACACCCAATAGAGAATATATACTTGTAGACCCATCAATAAACTTAGAATTACTTTCTGAGTTGATTTGGCTGTGTCCATCCGTCTGTCTGTCTATCTGTCTGTGATTGTATTCTTGTAATCAAAGTACAGATCGCAATGTAATTATGGTCTGCTCTCAACGAAACTTGGCACATATTATTTTATTGGCCTAAGGACGATCCCTATTTGAATTTAAAATCTATTCAGATTTACTTAAATCTCCCATATATGTAATTTAGATTTAGCATAAATGCATTGTATAAGCAACATTTTTTCACCGATCTGTATAAAAATTGACTGAGATAAATCTCTTGACTTTGATCGCTACAGAAGCTGCATTTGAATAATTTGAATTCAAAATTAATTTTGAAATTTAGCAGGCTAGAGTTTCCTCGTGAAAGGACCAACATTGCCAAATTTAAAGGAAATCGATTCAGATTTAGAGATATCCCCAACATATATATTCCTTCTTACTTGGCACTTATACGATATAGAAGTCGTAAAACAGAGAAGTTTATTGAACTAATAACACTATGCAAAAAAAATATTTTTTTTTGTCTCAGACCTAAAAGTTATTTTTTTTGTGTAGGTTGTGGCAGACTGTTATATAAAATCAAAAAAACCAAAATTTTTTTTTTTAAAAAAAATTTTTATTAAAAATACTATTATCGGCGAAGGTACCTTTAGTATGTGCACTATAATTTTTGGAGTATACATAATTAAGTCCCGAAGCCAACAAGCGAACACCAAGACCGACTATACCCGACGGCCTAAAATCCGAAGCCGCCAACCGAAACCGCTGTATTTGAATCCTCGACAGATCCCGTCTGCAGCCTACAACACCCAGCCTGACTATAGACGGCCTAATATCCGAAGCTGTCAACCGAGACTGCTGTATTTGGATCAACGAAAGGTCGATACCGAAGAATACAAACACCCTGCCTGTACAAAGCCGAATTCATAGGTGAAACTTCATTCCGAATCAGACAACAAGTTCCCGATAATTATAAAATCGATTACACTCAGCACTAATATCGCCTCGCTACCAACACTACGAGCCTAATCGGCCCGAAGCCCAGTATTTTGTAGTTGTCAAACGTAACGAAAACACTAGTAGATTAGAAAATAAATTATCTACCAATAAAACCTGAACTGTAAGCCCTAGTCAGGGAAAATCCTTGTGTTGTTATTACGTAAGGTTTGTGGGTCCTTAGGACGACCCCGGAGACGACTGAACTTACCTCAGCCTTCGACAAAACCACGTTACACAATCCCTATTGGTTAAAATCGGTTCCGATTTAGATATAGCCCCATATATATGTTCCCCCGATTTGAAATGTAAGCGTTGTAGAAACTGGCCAGAAAAAACAAAAGAAGTACTTCCAAAAGAATAACATTATAAGTACTTCCAAATCATAAGTATGATTTTTTTCGGAATTTAATGAAGTTATTCTAAACAACTAACCAAAATGTAATTTTAGAGTATAAATTTTTAACCTTACAATGCATAATTTCAAAACGATTGGATGTAAACTAAAGCTTCTAAA
Source organism: Eudasyphora cyanicolor (assembly GCA_963930755.1). Classification (NCBI taxonomy): domain Eukaryota; kingdom Metazoa; phylum Arthropoda; class Insecta; order Diptera; family Muscidae; genus Eudasyphora; species Eudasyphora cyanicolor. The sequence goes on along the minus strand of OZ005734.1, from coordinate 217,479,054 downwards.
ATGATAAAAGCCCTGTTTGGTGATTCGATTATTTCAAGAAATTGTGATATTGAATGGCCTCCAAGAAGTTGTGATTTAACACCATTAGGTAATTTCTTGTGGGGTTATTTGAAGTCATTGGTCTTTCCAAATAAACCAGACTCTCAAGCTTTACAAGTCAATATTGAACGTGCCATTCATGATATACGACTTGATTTAGTGGAAAACGTGCTCGAAAATTGGGTTCATCGAATTCGTTCCTGCAGAAGAAGTCGTGGAGGCCATTTGAATGACGTTGTATTTAGAACTTAATTGTATCGATTGTACTTTAGATTAAATAAAAAACTTTTGAATTTTCTTATTGTTTTTATTTCAAAGAAATTTATGTCTATTTTTCAAAGAAATCATATCACTCCTATTGGAAAACCTTGTACATGCTTCCTAAGTTCATATTTTGTGACCTATGAAAAAACGTGGCGAGAACATTTTGTACCACCGATAAACGTTGCTTTGGTCCAAGGTAGTTTCACCATTACCACAGTCAACATTCGGAATGCGTCAGCGCACTTTATTTTGTTTTTCACACAAAATGTGATGCCATTTTCTGAAATAGATAAAAATCGAAGACAAGTTAAAACACATCCAAGCACAACAACTGTCAAAAACTAACTAAACATTCAAAATGGGCGAACTTGTCAGCATAAGTAAGGGACATGAGTACCAACATAACGCTACAAAAATATCAAAAATCAAATACATGTAGCCCGCGGAAACCAAATCATGAGGAACAAATATATGGAGGTTATATGTAAATCTGAACCGTTTTTCCCGAATTTGGCGGTATTATTTCATATAATAAGAAACCTCTTTCTGCCGATTTTCGATGATCGGATATAAAATACATTTTCTACAGCGTCAGCGTTACCCCCGATATGTCAAGTCATATCGGAGGTAACATATATATGGGGGCTATATCTAAATCTGAACCGATTTCCCTCAATCTGGGCAGTGTTAATTCATGTAATAAGAAAACTCTCTCTTTGTGCATGCGTTTGAAACACCCAAAAGGAGAAGAGATAGACACATTGTTTATTATTATTCAAAGAAATATGGTTCGGATGTAGGTATATTACAATACGAGTATATATGCTTTATTCGATTACAGCCTTGTTTTATTTCCCGTATTATGAAATTTTGTAGAGGGAAGATCCATCTCTATTTATTTTAGATTCAGAGCAACAATATATACTCGTATGTTTTTGTTCTGTTGTGATAAGATCGTGTAGGGCATCATATAGTCGGCTCCGCCCGACTTTTGGTTTTCCTTACTGGTTTTCAAATAAATTTGTGGAAGATGTTGACAAATACTTGAATTATTCTCTGAACCGGTCTACGTAAAATACGTAGCGCCGCACTAAAGTGCAATGTATTACAGTGTAGAATAAACAAGTAAGAAAGTTTCAGTCGGGTAAACCGACAAAGGTATACCCCCGCTTTGTGAGTAATGTAATATTGAATATTCCACAAATTATTCTGTCAGTTTGTATGGGAGGTACCAGAACGGGTTTAACAAATTCACCTATTTTTCGCTGAACAGTAGATACTTTAAATACACTGTGCTAACTATAAGCGTTTATGTGCACTATTATATTAACGCTATGAGATATTAAATTGTGGTATTGGCCATTTTGTGTGGGAGGTACAAAAAGGGGCGTGGTAATAACGCATATTTTTCACTGGAGTGTAGGCACTATCAAAACATTACACTGTACAAAATTTCAAGTATTTTTATACACTGGAATTAATGTTATAGGCTCTTAACTTTTTGTGCAAAAATGGGCGAAGTTGCTACGCCACTTTTGGTACCTCCCACACGTATGGACAATTTTGAACCAATAGTTAGTAGCTTATAACTTTATTACCAGTGCATACAAAGACTTAAAATTTTGTACAGTGTAATGGTTTAATAGTACTTCCAATATAGTGAAAAATGGGCATTATTGCCACGCTCCTTTTGGTACCTCCCACTTAAATGGACTATTTTGTACCAAAAGTTACCAGCTTATAACTTTAATACCAGTGCATACAGGTACTTAATTTTATTATAGTACCTAGAGACCATTTTACACCAAAAGTTAAGAGCTTCTAACTTTAATACCAGTACATACTTTAAAGCTATTAAGTGCAATTTAAATTACTAAATAAATTGCAAATTAAAATAAAACAAAATTACAAGTAAGCAAGTTAAGTTATGTTAGGTACTATAAAAGCATTACACCTCATATATATGTTCCTACCTATTTGCCAATTATTGCAAATTACTATCGCAATGATCATTATTGCATTGTTAAGGAGGTGTAGGGTTTTACATAGTCGGCCCGACCCGACTTTCTGTGATTTAGTGAAATATTGATAATGTCATAACTTCTATACTACTATTCACAATCTTTCACCATTCCACACATAGTATTAGTATCTTGGTCGCTATCATCTTGAGAAAAGTGGACGAAGTTGCCATTCCCTTTTGGCACCTCCCATACAAATGGACCATTTTGCACAAAAGTTTAACGGCTTTTAACTTTGATTCCAGTCCATAGAGATACTTGAAATTTTGTGAGGTGTAATGCTTTAATAGTACCTACAGTCCCGTGAAAAACGGGCGCTATTGCCACGCCCCTGTTAGTTCCTTCCATACAAATGGACCATTTTGCACAAAACGTTAACGGATTATAACATTGATTCCAGTTCATACAAATACTTAAAATTTTGTTGATTGTAATGCCTTTACAGTACCTATAGTGGAAATCAATTACTTTTTGGATAAAACAAATGTTTCCCAAAAGATACGTTTTATTTGTGCATAGTTTATGTTTGATCAGAATGGTAGTTTTAATGCAAAACCAGTAAGGAAAGTCTAAATTCGGACGGGGCGACTGTATAATACCCTCCACCATTGTCTGCCAACCAACGCGCGGTGGAATGTGAATGAGCTATGCATTTTTACAGGTAAAATATAGCAATTATTTAAAATCCAGGAAAAATCAGTTAAAAAGCGTGGGATCTACACAGCCAGGAAGTCAAATTCGTCTGTGACATTCATACGGGCAAGGGACGATTTAATGCGTACAAATGCTTACATTTCAGCACAACCGGTTTAAAAGTGCGTCCCCTAGAGCATATATAAAATATAAATGCTTCCATATCAGCCAGATCAATTAAAAAATGTGTTCTTTAGAGCATCAAGAAATGACGTCGGTGAAGACCTTTACATGGGGCTATATCAAAACATCTACAAATATGCCCTAACCTAAGATCGCTTCATATTTTCGTCCTGCACTTCGATCACAAGGATATATGGGAAGACAGACGGACGGAGAGACAGATGAACTTGGCTTAATCGAAAAAAAGTGATCATTTGCCGATATGTCTAATAAACAAATAAGAAAATTCTGTCGGGTAAACCGAATAATAAATCCCCTCACCTTGAATCTCAAAAAATATTAGTAAATTTATTAAATTGTTTGTTTTATTTAAATTATTATCAATTTAAATTGCATTTAATAACTCTAAAGTATGTACTGGTATTAAAGTTAAAAGCTGTTTACTTTTGGCACAAAATGATCCATTTGTGTGAGAGGAATCAAAAGGGGCTTCCCAATAAGGGTCACCTTTCTCTGGACTCTAGGTTCTGTAAAAGCATTGCATTGTACAAAATTTCAAGTATTTGTATGAACTTATATTAAAGCTATAAGCAGTTAACTTTTGATGCAAAATGGTTCATTTGTGTGGGAGGTACCAAAAGGGGCGTGTCAATTAAGGCCAATTTTCTCTAGACTCTATAAAAGGTAGTATTTGTATTCACTGGTATTAAAGTTAAAAGCTGTTAACTTTTGGTACAAAAGGGTTAATTTGTGTGGGAGGTACCAAAAGGCGAGGGCCAATAACGTCCATTTTTCTCTGGACTCTAGGTACTATAAAACCATTACACTGTCCAAAATTTCAAGTATTTGCATGCACTGGTATTAAAGTTATAAGCTGGTATCTTTTGGTACAAAATAGTCCATTTGTGTGGGAGGAACCAAAAGGAGCGTGACAATAATGCCCATTTTTCACTGTATTGTAGGTACTATTAAACAATTACACTGTACAAAATTTCCAGTCTTTGCATGCACTGGTTATAAGCTATTAACATTTGGTTCAAAATTGTCTATTTGTGTGGAAGGTACCAATAGAGGCGTGGAAACTTCGCCCATTTTTTCGAGGTAATAGTGACTAATAAAGTATGTGTAAAATTTTAGAGGATTCAAATAAGTAGTATGGTTAGTCAAATAAGTTATCAAATAATCAATATTTCACTTTCATGTTAACCCTTTGTGGGGGGAGGTACTAGAAGGAGTGGACCAATATGACCCATCTTCGAACTTAGCCAGAGATAAAAGAAAATATTACCACATACCAAATTTGAAGTCAATCGGTTACTCCTTTCGAGAGTTATCGTGCCCACCATCCAGCAGACAGACATACAGACAGACGGGCATTGCTCATTCGACTTAGAATGACCCAAACCGGATATCCGTCGAACATACTTAGGGTCTTAGGTCACTCCTTCGATGTGTTACACTTTTGGTTCATAGCAAATGATATACACAGTATGTTCAAAAAATATCGCGAATTTTGTATTTTTTCAAAAAGAATTTATTTATTCATGAATATCTATTTTGTCCCCTTCAAAGAAATTCCTCTCGGATATAATACACTTCTGCCAAAGTTTTTTTTTTCCAATCCTCGAAGCACTTCAAATAATCATTTTTTGTGATCTTGTTCAGCTCTTCCTTCGATGCCGTCTTTATCTCCTCAATCGAGGCGTATCGTCGTCCTTTCATGGGACTTTTCAGTTTTAGGAACAAAAAATAGTAACAGGGGGCTAGGTCAGGGGAATACGGTAGCTGCGGCACCATTACTGTGTTGTTTTTGGCCAAATATTCACCCACAAGCAACGATGTGTGTGCAGGGGCGTTACCATGGTGCAAAAGCCAGTTTTTGTTCTTCCACAAATCCGGGCGTTTTTGGCGGATTGCTTCGCGCAATTTGCGCATAACTTGCAGCTAATATTCTTTATTGACCGTACTACCCTGTGGCAAGAACTCATAATGCAATACGCCCCTGCAATCAAAGAAAACTTTTAGCTCGAGCGTCCGGCACGCTGTTCGTTCTTCGCATTCTCTCGGCCCTCTAAGAACATTTTGTACCACCGATAAACGTTGCTTTGGTCCAAGGTAGCTTCACCATATGCCACAGTTTTTCACACAAAATTTGATGCAGATTTTTTGATCCCTTTTCTGAAACAGATAAAAATCGAAGACAAATTAATACACATCCAACCGACCTTGTCAGCATAAGTAAGGCACATGAGTACCAACATAACGCCACAAAAATATTAAAAATCAAATACACGTAGCGCGCGGAAATTAAAAATTCGCGATATGTTTTGAACATACCTCGTATACCCTCCTCTCTAAGGGGAGGGGATAAATATGGTCCTTTTTTGGCATTACAGACAAATGGACAAATGCAGAAAGTAGCACTAACCTGTACATTAGAGTGTCCGTTATTTCTAAAAGTGCAAAATTTGTTTGTCTCACCCCTCAAAATGTTGAGGCTTGATGCAAAATGACTCTCCAAAAATTCCACGCCCCTGGGACCATGCCTTCCCGTGCCGACTTACAGTTGAAATTTTATTCAATTACACCCATATGACGTGATGACCCACAAGTCGAAACATATGATATCATCGTAAAAAATCATTCTGGGCAACCAAAAAGTACAACTTTAAAAGTGTTTAAATTTCATAATCTTTATTTAACGTAATTTTTGTACAATTAGGGTAAAGTTTTCGATGCTCATGAACACAATGCATTACATATGCCATCAGAGTTTCATCCTTTGTTATCAGGCCATGATAGTCTTCCACTAACTTCGGCGCTCTTTCCACAGTATCATTCACAACTTTCAAATTCTTAAGTAAATGTCTTCCATTGATAAAAGATTCTTCATTTTCCCATTTCTCAGGGTCTTCTTTTAAAAAAGAGGAATCTATACTGAACCGTGAGAAAAAATTCATGCTTCTACTTGTAATAAAAATTCTGTTGGTTTTCCTGAAAACAAAAAATCACAGTGGTAATGCAAAATTATTTACAGAACGTCATTTAATATTAACCTGATAATGCCTTTATATCATTGCCAACATCAAAAATTGATTTTTCAGCCTAGAAAATAAATACACCATTTTTTCTATGAAAATCGACAAAACAAGATACCACAATTTTCTGTAATAATAAAAAATAAGCATTATTTTATCAAATTTGCAATGATCTTTTCTTGTTAGACAGCTTTCCAAAATCACCAACTTCAAATGCGTGTAAAAAAAATCTCACACTGAACTGAAAAAACCCTTGAAGATTTTGTTATGGATAATGTCAACTTTCATTTGCAATTGGTTTCATCCCATTCCCATTCGGATAGTTCGATTTTGTATCACAGCGTTATTAAATCCAAGTTGTGGCCCAAAGCTTCCGCTGCCGCTTGCAGTACAAAAACTGAATTTCGGACACTTACTTGACAACGATCTAGGACTGCGATTAATTTTGGCGTGATGAAGTGTTTAGTTGCCCTCTTGATTATCGACAATTGCTGTGATGTTGAAGTGGACGGTGATGTTGATGTGAACTCATTAATATCATCCTCTTCTGTATCTGAATCGTCGTCATATAAATTCTCACTACCATTTCTAGGAATTATTGTGGCAAGGTGATACTGCTGACGGTTTACTTATTCTTGTTTCCGCTTCTCTCTTTTCTTCGCAAGCTCTGTATAAATAAATAAATGTAGTCAACCCCACCCATACAACCTACTCGACCTGGTTGTCTCTGAGAAATAAGAAATTGCCTAACTTCTTCTATTTTCAGTATTGACAAAGCATCAGCATGAGCAACATCAAAAATGTTGTCCAAATTATTTTTGAATACATTTTCTCTTTCACGAAAAACATTTCCATCTTTTTTATTATTTTTTTTGCAGATAACGCCATTCATCATATATTTTAAAATTTTTTGATATGCAATGTTGATTTTGTTTTGTTGGTATTCGGGCTTTCTCCCAAAAAAACATTACTTCACGTATCACTAAGCTCGCACTTTCACGAGTATTTAAATTTACTATTTTTGTATTGTAAAAAAAAGCTGATAGTACTTGCATATTGGATGGTAATTTTGATCCTATCATGTTAAAATCAATACCTCCAACCAAGTTAATATTATTCTTCTTTCTTAATGATAATTCCATGTTGCTCTCAAACACTCTTGCTCAGCATAAGTCGCAAGACTAAAAGCATTGTTTGTTTTGGTAGCGGAAAATTGCAACTAGTTGCACAAAACTAAACCAATATAACGGGACATTTGAATTTGATGTACCATTCAAGGTACAGTTTACGCTGATGATATTATCACATTTTTAGACTTGAGGGTCATTATGCCACATGGGTGTAATTGAATAAAATGTCAACAGTAAGTCGGCACGGGAAGTCGTGGTCCCAGGGACGTGAAATTTTTGGAGAGTCATTTTTGCATCAAGCCTCAACTTATTGAGGGGTGAGACTTGAAAATTTTCATTAGAAAAATGTTCCCATACAAATAACGGACACCCTACTGTACATGTATAATAAATATAAACGAAAATGACCAAATTTTAAGAAAATCTGTCCAGATTTTTCTATGGCCTCCACAGAAATATTTCTTCTGATTTTAAATCTGAAGTACATTGTGTTGCCAGTATTTTACACATGATATATAATTATCGATTTCAGAGTTACAGAAACCTAATTTTCGAACCGATCCGACTTCGGGATTTTTGATGAAATTATTTGAGATTACTGAAAAGAAATTGTAGGGTATCATATAGGCAGATATGCCCAACTTTCTGTGCTTATTATATTCATTGAGAAAAACTTTTGGTGCAATATAAATAGATACCCTCTTTACAAAGTATGCTAAGTCAACTTCACATGATTTTTCGGAGATTCCATGTATAAATTCTAAATATTTCAAATTATACTCAGTCAAAATGTTGTGTCAATCAGTTAACCCAATTAATAATTATGCGAATACTGTAGATATCATACCAGTTACATTATGAAATGAATTCCACACAAAATAAAAACTTCCAAGAAAAACTTTGAACACCGATACTGAAAACTTAACATTATTGGCATAGCATACTTCGAAATTGAGGTATCGAAATTGTTTTTTTTTTATCGCATTGTATTTTGAATAATTTTCGATATAAACCTTTTATTGAAAGCATTTGTAGCTTCCATAGGGTGTTGCAGTCTATTCAAATTAAAATTTAATTTAATTAATAGCCTAAGGCTTTTTATGCTTTTAGATTAAACATTGTTCCTTAAACGATTTGTGCCACATGATTGGTTAATTCTTGTGTAGACAAATAACTATTTGTCGCTTAACATAACAACACGCAAATATTTAAATAGATGGGAGTTTTGCATTAACTAGCGTTTAATTAAAACGATGCAATACAAAATGTTGCCACAGGGCAACATTTAATGAATGTTCGTCAAATTGAAATGTTTTACGTTTCATGTCAATCAATAACATTATTTAACTAGTGTTTGCTCTGGTGTATGACAACAACAAAAATAATTAGTTTAAATTGATGTATAATGGTTCGGTAAGCGGTTGCTTTTGTTAGGATATGTATAATTTGGGCGGAACAAATTCGGCACAGCAACAATTGTATTCCAAATATATGCAATTCAAAAAAAATTAGTGAAAGGTAACAATATCTTTAAAATACATTTTGGCTTTCCTAAATTTTAAAATAAATTAAATAAGTAACCAAAGTGAATAGTCATTTAGAAGACAATTTGAAAGAAGGCTTCGGAATAGACTCCTCCAAGTCCAAGAACGAGGCGAAGGAGACCCTTCAATAATTGTTTTTTCTTATCTGTTGTTTTGCACTATAAATTATACATGCCGTTATTTTTGTCACTTCGTTGTTTTTATTGGTTTTTCAAAATTTCATTGTTAAATCAAATATTTTATTATTATAATCAGATAATAATGAAACTATTATTGATTTTTAATTTCCATTCAGCTCATAACTATACATTGAATCTCAGCACAAAGTGATTCAAATGAAAAATATAAATGCTGATTTGCATATGAAGTAACAAAATTAAACATTTTTGCCATCCCTCATAATGGTTGTATCATCTAGTTAACCATCCTTGTAAAATAACTTTCTATATAATACATAAGTATGGCAAGCTGTTTCCTACTTTATTGTTGGACCGGTTGCCTCTTACAAATTCATTTACAAGTAGCAGTTATTATGTGTGTCAGACATAGACCCTTGTATGTCAGGCGAAACTTTTGCAAGTATTTCGAAATTACTACACAAGAAGACGGATCCTAGATGCACTTCATTCATTTGCCTCTGAGCAGTATCCGCATGAGTGCACCTTTAATTGTAGATGTGAAAACCTACAGTGTCTCTTCTTAACTAGATACGAATGAGGGGGTTTTGAAAGTAACAGTGACCTAAGCCAATATTTTGCAAATGTTTAATCACTGGGTATTGACTTTTGTAAGTAAGGACCAGCTATTGAAGGTATTCCAACGCGTGTGTACCCCACATTAGATTTTGATGCAGCGTACTGTGGTTTTCTGCATTTTTTTGAAACATACAAGAGAGTACAAGTTAAGTATAAAATGTCTAATACCAATCGGTTTAAAATACATTTCTGAGTCAATTTTGCTATGTCCGTCCGTCTGCCCATGTGTTATTGTAATAAAAGTGAAGTTCGCAATTATTGTTCGATCACCCTGCACGTATCCCTTGTTTGGACAAAGGTCGAGTGGTCGATTCAGATTAAGGGTGGGTAACGTTAAATCGTACATAAAAATGTATAATGATTTTTTTCTGACGAAACGGTAAACATTTTTTGATTGAAACCAATGGTACATTAAAGAATAACTTTCAAAGTTTATTCTTTAAAATTTTCATAAAAAAAATATTAAAAAATATGGCAATGACAGCATTTATGCGGAAGCGTCTTGAAAAAAGTTGAATTGCGACGCCCCTCACAACACGATACCGGATCATCAGAAATTAAAAAAATAAGATTATTTAGTTAGATAATTGTTATAGCCAGGTAACGCTGTCGAGTTTTGATTCGAAATTTAAATTTTCTAAGTTTTGAGAACACTTTAAAGTGAAAAATACGATTTTTGCGAGAAAAAATCGACTAATTGGTTATTTTTAAATAAACAAAATTAACAAATTTAAAAAAACTCGACATCGTTACCTCGTAAATTATGTAGAGAAATAGTGTTTATAATTTCAAAAGTATCGGTTCAGTAGTTTTTGAGTTATGGGGGCACCGTCTTTGAAAACAGTTTTACTGATGTACTGAGTCACGTATGAGGCGCGGTTGCTTAGACTGCTGTATCTTTGTCAGTTTTGCTCCGATTCACTTCTAATATTCACACAGTATTCTTGAAAGGTTCTCTATTCAGGAAAAAAATAAAAAAAAAATGAAAAAATGTTTATAAACGTTACCCCCCTTTATATATATCTATATCTTAATCTGCAGGGACTCAGAGACAGCTTTAGTATACAGAATGTTTATTTTTGGGTGTATTTTCTGTTTCGAAATGTTCGTATAATTTTACGTATTTGCATCAGAAATCGAAATCGATTCTTACATCATTATATTTGCACAATTCCCTAACAAATATTCAAATCGGCAAAACTACCAGGCTTTAAATGTCCTTTTCAGTGTACTATGTAATACCGTACTACCAACCAGGGATGTAAAAGTTATTTAGCGGAGCCGAACTTATTTATGAACCTCTGCAAAATTGGAAGATTGAATAGTGAAAAAAAACAGTGAAGCTACACGCTGAAAAAAAATCGCTTGTGTAGTATATTGTCTCAAACATATTTTGATTGGCACTTTTTTCATGATTTTCCCAATTTCCAAATGATCAAAAACATTGTACAAAAACTACATATCGTCACCTGAAATCCAAAACAACGTAACCCACATGTTCATGATTTTTCAGGAGAAGCAAAGAACAAAGTAAAGTAATTTTAAACTATTGACCAAATTTAGGGATTTCAGACTATTAAGGCGAAATCAAATAACAAATCTAGCGCAATTAGTTGTGGCGTACATTTTGAATTAAATAAAATAATATTTTATGAATCTTTCCGCTTTTTTAATGACCTTGTTTGCTGTAACGTCATTTTGAGTACCAATCATAAAATGGTCAACTTTTGATATTGAACTCCAAAATTTTGTAGGAATGTGTAGTTTAGCCTAATATACTATAATCAATACGATATAATTCTTTTCCTTAAAAAATTAAAAAAAAAACAGTGAGGAATGGCTAATGTCTGGCGAAGCCACCTATATAATACCCTACACCACCATATCGGAGCAAAATAAAAAGAAATATTGTCAAGTCAAGTATTGGCAAGTGTTTTACCTTTATTTTATAGCACTTAGATTAAAAATCGGACAAAAGTATATACCGGAGCTATACGTAAATCTGAACCGATTTTCTTCAAATTTGTCAACGTTTTTTCTTGGTTCAAAAAAAACTGTTATCTTCTAAATTGTATACAGATCTGTTAAAAAATGCGGATTATATAGCTCTTAGATGCAAAATCCGGCTATAGGTATAGGTGCTATATCTCAATCAGACTCGATTTTCTCAAAATCTTTCTTCCATATACGAAGTTATGTTCTGAAATGAGGATTCTATAGTCCTTATGTTTTCACAATCGGCATAAATTTATATACAGGGGCTATCTCTAAATCTCAACCGATTTTTCTCAAATTTGGAAAAGCTTATAATCGGTGCAAACAACTGTCCTGTACCAAATGTCGGAAATATTTTTTACAAATTGTATGTTCTATACCGTGCAAATGCTAAATCGGGATGTACATGAATATGTAGGCTATATATAAATCTGAACCGATTTTCACGAAAGTTGGCAGAGGTCATTACTGGCTTATAAAATTGTCTTGCGATAAATGTTATAAAGATCCGCTTAAAACTAAGTTAAAAATAAGTGTACATACATATATGGGAACTACTTATATATAAATCTGAACCTATTTTTATGAAATTAGGCATAGGAAATTACTACCTCATAGAACGTTCCTGTGCAGCATTTCATAAAGATTTGCCAAAAAATAAAGCTTATACATATAGCGCTTAAATGTCAAATCGAGATGTATACATATACTAGAGCTATATATAAATTTGAACCGATTTTGACTTATTTCAATAGACTTCGTGCCTGATGCAAGGACGTGGTTTCTACCAAATTTCATCTAAATCAGATCAAACTTGCGACAAGTACTTCGCGAACAATTTCCCAAGATGTAGATAGTGATTTTTTTCACTTCAAAATATGTTCTTTTGCAGTACTCATGAAAATATTTATATTTTACGAAAAATATAAAATTTTAAGATATTACATATTTTTTTTTGTACTCAGGCTAAAGATCGTTGTTGTTGTTGTTTTCAGTATATGAAAACGACTTTGTTAAAAATTAAAGAAGAAGTAAGTGACATGTATTGGGGGTGGTTGTAATGGTTGGATAGACAGAGCTGTTTCGGGAGCCACCAAACTCCCATTATCAATATCCTTATTACAACGATTACTTCAGTCGAAATTATTAGAATATATACTCACAGCCAAGTATCATTAAACGAGAACTGTTTGCTAAAACGCATATCTCCAAAAAAGACAATTCAGTTATCATCATCCCTCGTACATGCACCAACTTCCACTCTCGTGAGTCTTTACAATGTAAAGAATTCACACGAATGTTTTGCTGTAGTTGACTATGCAACAACAACGTATTTGGTCGTTTTTGTTTTTTTGTTTTATTCGATCTGCTTTCATAGTACATATTTTGTTTTTGTACTCAGGCTCAAGATCGTTATTGTTGTTTTCAGTATATGAGATATGCACTTTTAGCAAACAGTTCTCGTTTAATGATACTTGGCTGTGCGTATATATTCTAATAATTTCGACTGAAGTAATCGTTGTAATAAGGATATTGATAATGGGAGTTTGGTGGCTCCCGAAACAGATCTGCCTATCCAACCATTACAACCACCCCCAATACATGTCACTTACTTCTTCTTTAATTTTTAACAAAGTTGTTTTCATATACTGAAAACAACAATAACGATCTTGAGCCTGAGTACAAAAACACAATATGTACTATGAAAGCAGATCGAATAAAACAAAAAAAACAAAAACAAGATTATAAATAAAATATTGTTATGGAAAATAGATTTTAAACAAGTTAGGTTTAAAATCTATAGTCGGAGGATGCCGACTATATAAAAACCTACACCTCCAGATCGAATAAAACAAAATAAAAAACAAAAACAAGATTTTAAAATATTGTTATGGAAAATAGATTTTAAACAAGTTAGGTTTAAAATCAATTTCTAGCAAATTATATATAGACCGGAAGCAAGATACTGTTTTAATAGCGCTTAAATACTAAATAGGCAGGATCATTTATATGTGGCTATATCTAAATCTATATCGCTAGAAGCTCTTTCTCGGGAGTAGCTCACCGAGATCTGCGCCAACTAAATTTGAACTAATTATCCCCAAATTAAGCAGTATTTGTTCCTAAATTATGAAACGTCTACCTACAAATTTTGTAATGATCGGAAGTAAAGTACATTCTTTATAGAGCTTTGATACCAAATCGGTAGAAACATATATATGGGGGCTATATCTAAATCTTAACCAATTTCTCCCAAATTTGGCAGTGTTTATTTATGTAATAAGAAACCTATTTCTGCCGAATTTCGATTTTATCGCAAATAAAATACGGTATCTACAGCGCTTAACTATCAAATCGGGGGTACGATATAGGACGATGATATCTACGTCTGAACCTATTTTCCCCAAATTATGCAGTGTTCATTTATGTAATACGAAACCTCTTTCTGACGAATTTCGTATTGATGAGATATAAAGTACAGTTTCCACAGCGCTGACATGTCAAATCGAGGGTAACATATATATTGGGGCTGTATATATATCTGTACCAATTTCCCCCAAATTTGAAAGTGTTTATTTGTGTAATAAGAAACCTCTTTCTGCCGAATTTCGTACTTATCAGATATAAAATACAGTTTCTACAGCCCTTACATGTTAAATCGGGTGTAAAATACTTATATATAGAGTGATCCAAGTAGAGATACTTTTTTCAATAGCCTCTTTTGACATATCACGTGTGAGTCGTGTCATGCTGTCATGTTATTTTTGTTAAGTATTGTTTGGCATTTCATCATGGAAAGACTTACGTCTGAACAACGTTTACAACGTTTTGAAAACAAATTGACAGAATAATTAGTGTAATGTTATAACGAGTGATTCAAGTAGAGATACTTTTTTCAATGGCCTTTTTTTGACAGATCACGTGTGAGTCGTGTCATGCTGTCATGTTATGTTTGTTAAGTATTGTTTGGCATTTCATCATGGAAAGACTTACACCTGAAGAACGTTTACGCGTGTCATTCGCTAGTTACCAGTCGAAATGCTCGAACGAGTCATCGAAAATTGGACTCAACGGATGGACCATCTGAGACTTTGCCGCGGCCAACATTTGATAGACATAATCTTCAAAAAATAAATGCCAAAGAATGTTCTTTCAAATGATAATAAAAATTCCCCACACAATTTGAATTTTCTGTGTGTTTCTCTTTAAGAAAGTAGGTAACCTCGAAATGCATCACGCTTTATATGGGCGATTTATCTAAATCTGAACCGATTTTCCCCACATTTGGCACTGTTCATTCCTGTAATAAGAAACCTCTTTTTGCCGAATCTCGTACCGATCGGGTATAAAATGCTGTTGTTACAGCGCTTACATGTCAAATCGGGGGCTATATCTAAATCTGAACCGAATTTCCTCATATTTAGTGTTGTATCAAGAGACGGTTCTCTGTCAATTTTTTTAAAGATCCGTTAAAAATGTTTCTTATACAGTGCATATATGCCAAATCGGAGGTACATATATATGGGAGCTATATTTAATCTGAACCGATTTTAATCAAATCGGGATCGCCCTTTGGCCAAAAGAAAATTTTGAAGAAAAAAGTTAAATGCCCGCTGTGTGATTTGAACCCGGGCATCCCGATTAATACAGAGATATAGAGAGCATCAAAAGCAATGAATAAAATCCAATTTTGCACAACGTTGCTAGAAAGTGTTCTTACCCTAAAGTGAATTTTAATAAATTTAAACCAATAAGAAATTTTAGTCGGGTAAGCCCACTAAGGTATAAACTCAAATTGCGAGCAATGTAAATATGCACTGGTACGAATATTATGAGCTATTTAATTTTGGTATGTCTTGGATCTATTTGTATGGGAAGTATTAAAATATGTAAGTATCGATAACTCACATTTTAAAGAATTTTAACACTTCTTTGGATGATCTTTTTTGGTGGATTAAGGACGGGCGGACAAACAGACAGAGACCAGAAGTGGTTAAATCGATTCAGGTAGTGAGACTGAGTTGATCTGTATACTTAAAGGTGGCTAGGACTCCAGAATTTGTAGACATTACAATTTGTAGACAGAACAAAAACATATGTAAATATTTTATTATTCATTATGATCTTGAGAAAAATCGGCGAAGTTGCCCTTGCCCTTTGGTACCTCTCAAACAAGGGACGATTTTGTACAAAAAGATAACAGCTTATAACTTTAATACCAGTGCATACAACTACTTAAAATTTTATGCAATGTAATGCTGTTAAGGTACCTACAGTCTTTTGAAATATGGGCATAATTGACACGCCCATTTTTATACATTACATCCAAAATTGCCAAATCGCAGCAATTAACACCAGTTCCCACAATCACTTAAAATTCGGTACAGTGCAATGATTTTTTTTATTGTTTTGCTCCTTACACCGAAGTTGTTATTTGGATTATCGTTCAAACGACCCTATAAAGGTCGTGTTAAACTGGTAAACTGCATTTGGAATATATGTGACAAATATTTGCAAACATTTTCTTTGTCAATCAATCGAATATTATTACGTCGAAGTCGTTACAATTAGCATTAAAACACTGATTTGTTTTTAGCATTTTTGTACATTTTTCTTGGATAAAAATATTTTATATAAGGCCTTAAATAGAAGATAAAGACAACAATCTTCTTAATTTAGTTCACTTCTGCTATCAAGCCTTCACATGTATATATATGTATCTATGTATGTATATATGTATGAGTTGTACATACATCTATACATTTGAATGTATCTTCATATTTATCTTTGTCACTTGTTAATTGTTTCTATGATGAGACGAAATGTTGTCTTAGTAACGTGTCAACTTCTTAAGTTGTTCTGCAAAGCAGCAACTAAAATAAAATTAAACTAAGTTTCATATAAACATAACAACTCGTAGCGTGTAACACACTTGAATAAATATTGTGTTCGTTGCTTTTATACGTATGTATATGTATGGCTCAGAGAAGCGAGAACAAGAGGAAAGGCATGAGATGTGTGTCTGTCCAATATAATACTTTTCCCATTCACATTTGAAGTCACATACATACGTATTTAGGATAATAATTTGAAACTTTTACACGGTTATGTTATGCTGATTACAACAGTTTACATAAGTTAGTTAGTTATATCTGCTCGGTTTCTCTGAGCAAAGATTTTCCTATTTCCAGATATTCTAACATTTTGAAATTTGGAAGATATTATTTAAAACGAGTAAGCATGTTTAAGTCAAGTGAACCGATTAAGGTACAGGATAACATTTGGGGAAATATAGTATGGTATTTGAAAGTTGTTCGGTAGATGCTAGAACGGCATACTGTAGTTTTTGCAAAATTATGCTTTATTATTCTAAATTGGAAATCAATATGCCAAAAGATTATCAAATAAATAAAATAAAACAAGTAAGGAAAGGCAGAAAGTCGGGCGGAGCCGACTATATAATACCCTACACCTCCCTAACAATGCGATAAGGGTCATTGCCATAATAATTTGGAATAATTGGTAAATGGGTAGAAACATATTATCTAATTCTGAAACGATAATCGCTAAACTAAGCAATATTCGTTCCTAAATTGAGAAACATTTTTCTGGAGAACTTTGTAATGATCGGAAGTAAACCGATCTTCCCTGAATACTCATTCATGTAAAAAGACCTCCTTCTGTCGAATTTCGTACTGATCGGATATAAAATACAGTCTCTACAGCGCTTACATGTCAAATCGGGGTTAACATATATATGGGAGCTATATCTAAATCTGAACCGATTTTCTCCGAATTTGGCAGTATTCCTTCATGTAATAATAAACCTCTTTCTGCCGAATTTCGGATATAAAATACAGTTTTTACAGCGCTTACAGGTCAAATCGGGGGTAACATATATATGGGTGTTATATCTAAACCGAGTTTCTCCGAATTTGGCAGTATTCCTTCATGTAGAAAGAAACCTCTTTTTGCCGACTTTCGCACTGATCGGATATAAAATAACATTTTTACAGCGCTCACATGTCAAATCGGGGGTAACGTATATATGGGGGCTATATCTAAATCTGAACCGATTTCTTCCAAATTTAAAAGTGTCCATTCATATAATAGGAAACCTCTTTCTGACGAATTTCATACTGATCGGATATAAAATAGTTTTTACAGCGCTTACATGTGAAATCTGGGTAACATATATATGGGGGCTATATCTAAATCCGAACCGATTTTCTCCGGATTTGGCAGTATTCCTTCATGTAATAAGAAACCTCTTTCTGCCAAATTTTGCACTGATCGGATATAAAATACAGTTTTTACAGCGTTTACATGTCAAATCTGGGTTAACATATATATGGGGGCTATATCTAAATCTGAACCGAATTTAGCAGTATTCCTTCGTGTAATAAGAAACCTCTCTTTGCCGAATTTCGCACTGATCGGATATAAAATAACATTTTTACAGCGCTTACATGTCAAATCGGGGGTAACGTATATATGGGGGCTATATCTAAATCTAAACCGATTTCTTCCAAATTTAACTGTGTTCATTCATATAATAAGAAACCTCTTGCTGCCGAATTTCATACTGATCGGATATAAAATAAAGTTTTTACAGCGCTTACATGCCAAATCGGGGCTAACATATATATGGGGGCTATATCTAAATCTGAACCGATTTTAACCAAATTCAATAGGGATCGTCCTTGGGCCAAAAAAAAAGATATGTGTAAAGTTTCGTCGAGATAGGACCATAATTGCGACCTGTACTTTGATTACAAGAATACATGCACAGACGAACAGACGGACAGACGGACATAGCTAAATCAACTCAGAAAGTGATTCTAAGTCGATCGGTATAATAAACGATGGGTCTATTTCTTCTCCTTTTGGGTGTTACAAACAAATGCACAAAGTTATAATACCCTGTACCACAGTGTGGTGTAGGGTATAAATACAGTTTTTACAGCGCTTACATGTCAAATCGGGGGTAACATATATATGGGGGCTATATATAAATCTGAACCGATTTTCTCCGAATTTAGCAGTATTTCTTCATGTAATAAGAAACGTCTCCTTGCCGAATTTCGCACTGATCGGATATAAAATAACATTTTTACAGCGCTTACATGTCAAATCGGGGGTAACGTATATATTGGGGCTATATCTAAATCAGAACCGATTTCTTCCAAATTTAACAGTGTTCATTCATAAAATAAGAGACCTCTTTCTGCTGAATTTCATACTGATCGGATATAAAATAAAGTTTTTACAGCGCTTACATATCAAATCGGGGCTAACATATATATGGGGGCTATATCTAAATCTGAACCGATTTTAAACAAATTCAATAGGAATCGTCCTTGGGCCAAAAAAAAAGATATGTGTAAAGTTTCGTGGAGATCGGACCATAATTGCGACCTGTACTTTGATTACAAGAATACATGCACAGACGGACAGACGGACAGACGGACAGACGGACAGACAGACAGACGGACAGACGGACATAGCTAAATCAACTCAGAAAGTGATTCTACGTCGATCGGTATAATAAACGATGGGTCTATATCTTCTCCTTTTGGGTGTTACAAACAAATGCACAAAGTTATAATACCCTGTACCACAGTGTGGTGTAGGGTATAAAAATAACGTTTGAACGCTACTGAAGAGCATAAAAAGTTGAGTTGAGTATGTGCAATGTGGCAATAAATAAACATGTCCTTCAGGTGGCGCAAGCGCTACAAAAAACTTGAGTTATGGCTATCAACTGTCAATTGTTGAAAGTCCCTATTAGAAGACCAATTATCAACAAAATGATGAATATATAGTTCCAAATTAGTTTTAGCTATGTTATTCTGTCACATGACAATGTGTTCTTTTAATCAAAGTGCCAGTGTAATATTATCCTATTAATAACTGGCGATGACCTCTCTCATGTATTAATGTAAATTTTTATTGGAGAAAGTCAGTGCATTTTCAGATATGTTCACTATAAATGGTCTCCCTCCGCTTTGGTATCTGAGCTTTACAGAAGCTATATTTGAGAGGGTTCGGTGCTCGAAGGGTTCCCAACCAAACGACAAAACTTAGCATGTTTGTAGCCGAGGTATTAGATAAGTTAAGTTTTATTGACAACAAAATTTGCTATATGATAAAGAAAACTTCGATCCGATACACAGAGTAATACAAAAGTTATGGCTATATGAAGTTATATTTTCAAAAAAATATTTTTTTGGGGAAAAAGTATATCGTCTGTGCGCCGCCGAAAACTTCTATGTGTTTTTTACTATGTAGTTTTCAGGAGAGACAAAAAACCGTGCCATTTCGTCAAATCGCGATATATGTTTTATATATCAGATGTTTGTTTTTATCTTTTAATTATTTCGTAGCAAAAATCGTATATGTGAAAAAGCCATAACATGGTAACCCGTTTTCAGGAAAATCTACACAAAGGACATTTTGTTTGGAGCATTTTATATATTCATAAAACAAACAAAAATTACACATAGGAGTTTTAATATTTGAATGTTTACAGCGTGCCTCAGGCTCATGAGGTTTCGTTCAGAATCATCCCTTCTACTCAACTATGAAGAGATCAAAATCTGATGTGCTTCCTATAGCGAGTTATTGCGATAAAATCAATTTTAACGAAAAAAAGGAACTTAAATACATTTAATCGCGGAAATTTAAACTAAAACATAATTTACCATAAATATGAACATATGTAAGTAATTTTATAAAGTACGGGATATTTGCAATATTACAATATTGCGAATTGTTTGTAATTCATACATTCGACTTACACCGACAATTTTTTACATAAATATAAAATATGAATTTTATAAGATTAATATATATGCATTCTATGATCTCTGAGGAATAGATTTGTATCAGTGTTTCCGCGATAAATATCCCTCGACGAATAAATTTCGAACAAACAACATTGAAAGTCAGAATTATTTTAATATATAATGCTATTATCTCGCACACGATCAGTCCTAGGAAAAAGTGGTCAAAAGAAGATTGGGAGATAAGAGGGGCCTATAACTCTTTATGTAACAAAATAAAAATAATAATAACTTGAATTTGAATCTAAGCCAACTTTTTATTCCCTGGGGCACGCTGTGCCTAAAACACATAGGAGTTCTTGTCGGAGAATTTCTATAGAGGGTTACACATAGGAGGAGTTTTAGGTATCTTCGGGAACCGGTTAAGATGACGCAAAATGCTTTGGTGGGTAGTCGTATGGCCGCTCGGACTTTCTAATTCGACAATAAAAGATAATTCGAAAATTACACATAGGAGTTTTCGTCGGCGCACTGACGATATGTCGTATTTTAAAGTTGTAGAAGAAGTTAATTAAAAAATAAAAATCCCACTTTTGGGGATTTTCGAAATTATTTTGAGAATTGTTGGATTGACTTAAGGGTTGCTATTTATATTTTTGTCCTGGTGTTGCCAGATGAAAACCGGAACTTCCATTGGAAAGTATGTCATTTTTATACCCTACACCACACTGTGGTACAGGGTATTATAAGTTTGTTTCACGGCAGATGTTTGTAACACCTGAAAATAACACAGCTAGACCCACCTTAAAGTATACCGATCGACTCAGAATCACTAGCTGAGTCGATTTAACGATGTCCGTCCGTCCGTCCGTCCGTCCGTCTGTCCATGTAAAGTTGTTCGTCGACTACAGGTCGCAATTTCACTCCGATCGTTCTGAAATTTTGCAGTTTAGAGTATTTCGCGGCTGTTAAGATCGCTATTGAATTTGGTTGAAATCGGTTAAGATTTAGCTATAGCTCCCATATATATGTTTCATCCGATTTGACCATTTAGTCCTATAAAAGCTGTATTTTACATCCAATCGTTTTGAAATTTAGAATGGTAGAGTTTCTTGATCCATGAAACGACATTGCCGAATTTGAAGAAAATCGGTTAAGATTTAGCTATAGCTCCCATATATATGTTTCGTCCGATTTTGCTCTTTAGTCCTGTAGAAGCTGTATTTTACATCCAATCATTTTGAAATTTAGAATGGTAGAGTTTATTGATCCATGAACCAACACAACCGAATTTGAAGAAAATCGGTTAAGATTTAGCTATAGCTCCCATATATATGTTTCGTCCGATTTGGCCCTTTAGTCCTGTAGAAGCTGTATTTTACATCCAATCATTTTGAAATTGAGAATGGTAGAGTTTCTTGATCCATGAACCAACACTGCCGAATTTAAAGAAAATCGGTTCAGATTTAGATATAGCTCCCATATATATCGTTCGTCCGATTTGGCCCTTTAGTCCTATAAAAGCTGTATTTTACATCCAATCGTTTTGAAATTTAGAATGGTGGAGTTTCTTGATCCATGAACCAACACTACCGAATTTGAGGAAAATCGGTTAAGTTTTAGCTATAGCTCCCATGTATATGTTTCGTCCGATTTGGCCCTTTATTTCTATAGAAGCTATATTTTACATCCAATCGTTTTGAAATTTAGAATGGTAGTGTTTCTTGATTCATGAACCAACATTGCCGAAATTGAAGAAAATCGGTAAAGATTTAGCTATATCTCCCATATATATGTTTCATCCAATTTGGCTCTTTAGATCCAATCGTTTTTATACCCTACACCACACTATGATACAGGGTATTATTTAAGTATAAAATGTCCCAAAAGTAAATTTATGTAAACAATTTATACATGAATTACAGAATTTATATATCAGAGTTATTCAATATTACGAGAGTGGTGTAGGGTATTATATAGTCGGCACCGCCCGACTTTAGCCTTTCCTTACTGGTTTAGCATAACTTCGCTCAGACCGTTTTGTCATTTGAGCGCAAATTGTTTTTGTTACAGTGTGTTGAAAATTCACCTCCAAAACATGGTTTTTGAACGCTTCGACAGCTGCTTCAGGCGTCGAAAAACGTTGACCAAGCAGTTTTTTCTTGATGTGAGTGATTAAAAATAAGTCATTGGGTGTCAAATCAGGGCTGTACGGCGGATGACCCATCAATTTGACGTTTGGCGCTGGTTTCAGTCGATGTGTGAGAGCTCGTATTGTCATGCTGCACAATGATTCGTCTACCCTTGTTAGTTTTTCGAATTTCTTCGAAGACTTCAGGCAAACAAATTGTGGTATACCTCTCAGATCCATACGCATAGATCCAAGATTCGTCACCTGTGAAGATTTTACAATCGTCTTTTGAAGCACCGCGATCGTATTTTTTCAAAATTTCTTTGCACCAATCGACACGAGCCTTTTTTGAGCGATTGTCAAATTGTGGGGGATCCAACGAGAACAAACCTTTTTTAACGGCCAGGCGTTCATGCAATATCGAATGTATGCTGGTGGAAGAAATGCCCAAGGATGCCTCTATCTCACGGTATGTCACATGACGATCTTGCATTATCAGTTCACGCACGGCACCAATGTTTTCTGGCACAATGGCCGTTTTTGGACGACCTTCGTCCTCGAGCGAGCGTCGGCCACGGTTAAATTCATTAAACCAGTTTTTCACAGTGCTATAGGATGGAGCTTCATCGCCATACAAAGATTTAAGTTCATCGATGCACTCTAGTCGTGATAATCCACGTCGAAAATTGTGAAAAATGATAGCACGAAATGTATCCTCTGAGATGAGTCAATTCTGGTAATATGTCAAACCCGAAATATTGGGATCTTGCATGTGTGAAAGCCGAGCAGTGACACAGAAAATGTTCCATCGTTTCGATGTTTTTCGTTTCCTGCTAGTCCTATGCGCTGGGGCTTTTTTCTTATCCTAAAGGGTTGTCTCTTTAAATTCTTGCGATAAGCTGTGATATGGAAAGAAATTAGTGGTTAAACCACATATAGTGGCATAACTCGAGAACCATTTATCCGATTTGGTTGAGGAAAGTTTTAAAGAATTAAATGTTAAGTAGGCTTCAACTTCATATAATACCATTTTCCATCCGTTCAGCGGTTTCGACGATATACGAGTATTACAAAATATTGCAAAAAATTTGATTTTTTGATAAAACATGATGGATACGCTCAATTCATTCAACAGATGCATTTAATTCACAATGTAAAAGAAAATTGACAACAAGCTACCTTATTTGGACTCATTGATAATCAGACGAGGAAACGAACTTAAAATGGATTAGTACCAAAAGACGACAGCCTCTGGAAGACTAATAAATTTTTACTCCAAGCACCCAAGAAGGACTATTATAAATGCAGCGACTAATTTCATATCCAGAGTAGTGACCATTAGCGACGTAGAATTTCACAAAACCAATAAAAATAGAATAAAAAATATATTGACCAAGAATGAATTTCCAAAAAGAACGATAAACGAATTATTAAGGAGATCGATGATGAAAAAGGACAAGAAAGATAATAACGGAGAACCAAGAATATATAAGTCTGTAACCTATATACCGGGACTATCTGAACGATTTAAAAATTCTAACATATATGACAAAAATAAAATCGAACTAGCATTTAGGACACAAAACACAACCAACCAATTATTCAGCAGAACAAAATCAAAGCTGAAAAAAGAAGACAAATCAAATTTGGTATATCAGATAAGGTGCAATGGTGACGAATCCGACGTATGCCAAAAGGTATATGCAGGGACGACAAGGACTAAACTAAAAACTAGATTATCGTCACATAAATCGGACCAAAAGGCTATGGAAAAACCATTGGAGCAGAAGACGGCTTTGGCTGCTCATTGCACACTAACTGGAAACAAACCTGACTTCAATAATGTAGATGTATTAATAGAAGAGAAAAAAAAACAGACGATACACATTAGAGATGCTCTTTATAACAAATATCCCGACAGAGAAGAGACTTAACTATAAGACAGACACAGATAAATGCTCTCAGATGTATAGACATATAATTAATAAGCACGGACGAAAAAATGTTAGTTGACAAGTAATTTCAAGGAAGCAAGTCGAACTGTTTAAAAGCGAAATCTAAAATTGTATGTTAAAAATATTATTGTTTAAATAATTGTGTTTTTTGAATCTGTTTTTCGTGTTTTTGTATTAGATCAAAACTCCCTGATGATGACTAACGAAGTTAGTCAAAATATAGGAAATAAAAATAAATAATTAAAAAAAGATCAAATCGTTTTTTTAATTACAAAAAAGGACCTCAAGCCGAACAATAATCAAAACTGGATTTTAATATTTTTAAAATAAAATAAAACAATCTAAAAATGAACAAGTGTTATATGTTTATGATTTTATCGTAAAGTCTGTTCGGTCATGAATTAAACGAACCCATTCCGAAGAAAATCGATGCATAATTGAAAAAGTTATAGCTAATTTAGTAAGGTTTTAACTTTAAAACTTTCTTATCGATGTAAAATTTACAAAAACAAACTTTAAAAGCTATGATTGGAGATTTTGAAGTTTTTTGACGTCTATAACCAGAATCTACGCACTAAAACAGAAACCCAAGAAAAAATTTTTTTTTTGTCGACCGGTGTAATATTGGTTGACTTTATATTTATGATAACCAGATATGGCGAAAATTAACCCATTAACGCCTGACCCCCGATTCCGTTGTCCGATTTTGACGAAATTTCACACAGTTAGTATTTAGGATTGTGGCCTTTGGGTATTTTTCTACCCACTTAGGCATTAACGTGTTCTAAAATATATGAAAACAGTAGCAATAAACGTATTTTTTGTATGTTTTGATGACAATCTAGTGTTTATCTATTTTTAACTATGTGGCATGAAAAAATGTGTGTGTGGTGTGTGTGGTGCGTTTATGTAGTGTGTGTGTGTGGTGTGTTAGAAAAAGAATTTGGGACTTCCCCGTTTTTGGCTAGAGCTGCAATGCAATAAAAGTATTCGATATAGTTTGTTGTATAAAGTGGTACATTGTGAGTTGTGGTTGCGACAGATATTCTGTAAATATTTGACATAGTAATACTGTAGTGATTTTTAAATTTTGTGAAAATGTTTCGACGTCGTAAAGTTTTAACTGTAACTGAATTACAAGCAGAAATCGATGGATGGATTAGTGACGAGGAAGAAAATGTCGTGGGTCATAAAGCAGATAAAATAAATTTTGTTATTACTCCACCGGATAAGGTTGACAATATTAGTGATAATGAAGACATAGATGATAATCTACCAATACTTCATGATAAAACTCAAATGAAATGCCTGGCCAGTTTGAGATTGAATACATTTATGACGATAATAATGTGAATCTACCAGTGGTTTCTGAAACAGACTATGATCCATTGGATGCAGACAATGATCCTCAACCATCTACATCGAAGGCCAAAGGGCGTGTCTCAGTGGGAAATAAACCTAAATGGAGTAAATCGCATAAATACAATTTTGACAAACAACCTTTTGACAATGAAGTGAACGCCCAAAAAACATTGTACGAGATAATTGGTAAGTTGTGTGGCGTTCCTTCGTTGTATACACATCCTGAGAGCTATTTTTGGTTTGGTAGGTTCGTACACACCATTGCAATTATGGGAATGCTTTTTTGATGAAGAAGTCATGAATATGATCATCGAAAGTACGAATGAATATGCTGGACAAAAAATGTTGCTGGTTTCGCTACTTCAATTACAGAAATGAAAACATTTTTCGGAATCTTGTATCTTACAGGATATAATACTTTGCCAACCATCAGATCATACTGGTCAAATCAAGCATCTCTAGGATGTCAGATTGTGAAAGATGCGACGAGTCGAGATAGATTCGAACAAATAAAACAAAACATACACGTTTGTGACAATCAAAATCTTGATATAAATGATAAATTTGCCAAAATTACACCGTTAAATGATGCCTTAAATAAAAAATTCATGCAATTTGGTGTATTTACTCACAACCTATCGGTGGATGAACAGATGATGGCAAACCGATACGATTTGGTTACAAATATTGGGTTTTAGCTTCAGCGACAGGATATTGTTACTTTTTTATTCCGTATACTGGTGCTTCTGCCAACAATAATGCCGATTATGGTCTTGGAGAAAATGTGGTCTTACGATTGTTGGAAAATGTAACAGATCCAACCCAACACAATGTTACATTTGATAACTTCTTTAATAGCCATAAGTTGTTGTGTACACTGACTCAAAAAGGATATTTTGCAACTGGTACCGTTCGCGACAATCGTACAAATCATGCACTATTGGATGATCCCAAATTGATGAGAAGAAAGCCGCGAGGTTCATCAGATTTTTGTTTTGACAAAAACAACAAAATAATCGCTGTTCGTTGGAATGATAATTCGGTAAATATGTCTTATTCACTTTATTCGTCCAATACTGACTATTTTTGTTTTAGGTGGTGACTGTGATGTCCAATTTCTTGGGTGTAGAGCCGATGTGCCGAGCCAGAAGATTTGATCGGAAAAATCGGAAGATATCAATACAATCAGGGAATGGGTGGAGTGGATTTGTTCGATAATGCTATGAACAATTATCGCATTCAAGTTCGTGGAAAGAAATGGTATTGGTCGTTACTCACTAATGCTATGGATGCTGCTATGGTGAATGCTTGGAAGTTGCACTGCATCTGTAGAAAATCTGAAGGCGCGCCGCTAATGAGTCAACTTCATTTTCGTGTAAGTTTTGTTGAAGCATTGATAACAATAACGGAAAATCGTGGCCATGTTTATAGAAATGTCACTAACGCGCAAATAATGACAAAACGGATGGATAAATTTGATCACATAATTGGAAAGATTGGTAAACGCGGACGCTGTGGGCAATGTGGGGGTAAAACAGAGTATGGATGCAAAAAATGCCATGCTAACTTACATCCAAAGAACTGTTTTGCACAATTTCATGATGGCACTCCAAAAAACATTGATAAAATTAAAAAATTTAAATAGTTATAAATCTTATATATGACATGTATCTCACTATAAATGTAATAAAATGTTTTTTTTATGAATTCCTACCAAAAAACATTACAAAAAAACCCATTTTTAATCGGAAATTAAAATTCGCCTTTCATGTGTTTTAGAACCCTTTAACGCCTAAGTGGGTATTTAAATACCCATGCCATAAATGCCCAGACGAGTGGCCTTATCTCAGTGATTTTTTTTTTGTAAGATAGGGGACATCTAGGGCTGCTCCACAAAATTTTTAGGGCCACTTATGTTAAATTTTTTTGTCTTTTTAAAATTAAGGATTTTTGACCCGTGAATTTCCCCCCAAGATATGACCCTATATGAACAAAAAAAAAATAGTTCCTTAGTTCCATCCTTTCTTTATCTGTTAGTAAACACGGATTTGCGATACCTCTCACACGACTCTAGCTAGAATTTTTCTAATGTAGCTCTATTTTTGGGTATTTTTCTACCCATTCGTCGTTAATGGGTTAAGTTAGGATTACATTTATGATTTCTTATCTATCTACCTTTTTAACATGTAGGTTGCAGTGATGGAATGAGTTTGCACAACCGTGTATGTAAATTTGACTTTACATTGGGTGTGGGAATAAGTAGTACGGTTTTGGCCATTACACAGAACTTATCACGGCATTTGTAAACGATTAACCTAGATATAATACAGGCTTACGAAATCATAAAATTGGCAACGACTAAATTAAGTGACATGCGTAGAAATTCAGATGCGGAGTTTGATAAACTGTTTGAAGAATCCACACAACTGGCAAGAAGTTTTGGAATTAAAGCTGCACTACCTAGAAGAGTAGGCACTCAAATGTATAGGGCTAATATTCCTGGTTCAGATGTCAAGGCGTATTTTAGGACAACATTGTTCATACCATATCTGGACGAAGTAATATCACATTTATATAATAGATTTTCCGAACATGAAGCTATAATTACAAGTCTGTTTAATATCGTTCCGATACGAGTTGTAAATCTAATAAAGGAAGATTTCGAAGAAGTCACACTTTTTTACAAAAACTATTTAAAAAATTCAGCAAAATCAGTTTTAGCTGAAATAAGTATGTATATGGATAGATTATTGGAAGCAGAAGAATGATAAGCCATCAAATGCATTAGATGCTATTTCAGTTTGTGATGAGGACATGTTCCCAAGCGTTTTTACCCTATTGCAGATACTGGCCACAATACCAGTGACAACGGCATCTGCTGAGCGAAGTTTCTCGACGTTAAGAAGAATAAAAACTTATCTCCGGAACAGAATGGAAGGAGAAAGGCTATCTTTTCTGGCTTTGATATCTATATACAAAGATGAAGTCAAAATCGATGAAATAATTGATATACATATTTCTTTCAAAAAATCGAAGATTACATTTTTAACTCTTACGTATTTTATTATAAAAAGTTTTACTAATCTCGTACTAAAGTACACATTTATATTTAGGAATACAATTCGAATAAAAAACTAAGGAACTTAACTTCCATTACCTACACAATAAACGCAATTTTTTAATTGTTTATCTTTGTTATGGAAAAAAAGGTTGGCCCCCCCGAACCAAAATCCTGGATACGTCCCTGCTTGGACGTAGTCCCCATTTTGAAACTATAGTTCTCCTGCACAACGACCAACATATGTGGGCCTTTGTAACTCTTTCTTCAAGATGTTCTTTTCAGTACAGTTTCTGTTCCAAGATTACTCCCAAGTATTTTACCTTTTTAGGTTTGGATGTATGCCCCTTAGAAGTATTACAACGTCGTCTGCATAAAAGACTGGTTTAAGTCCTTCATTGGTGAGGGCTTTTAGGAGACTGTGTATCGTCTTAACCCAAAGGAGAAGAAATATACACTTCGTATATTATACCGATCGATTTAGAATCACTTTCTGAGTGGATTTAGCAATGTCCGTCTGTCCGTCCCTCTCTCTGATTGTAATCCACAGACTGAATATATAAATAAATAAATATAAAAGGCGAAATTAAATTTTTCCCAAAAAATATTTATTTATTCATCAATTTCTATTTTATCCCTTTCAAAGTATTCCCCTCAGATATAATACACTTGTGCCAGTGTTTTTTCAAATCCTCGAAACAGTTCTGATATGCCTTTTTGGTATGGCCTTGAGATCTGTCAGTGATTCGGTTTTTATCTCCTAAATCGTCCAAAACGCCGTCCTTTCATGGGTCTCTTCATTTTTGGGAACAGGAAAAAGTCACGTCAAATCTGGTGAATACGTTGGTTCATAATTACGGTATTCTATTCGGCCATAAACTTGCGAACAAGCAATGAAATGAGTGCGCAAATGCATTATCGTGATGATAATACTGCTTACTAACCATGTGACAAGAACTCATGATGCACTGCGCCACGGTAATAGAAGAAAAGAGTGAGCAAAATCTTGACATTTGATCGAACTTGGCGTGCTTTTTTGGTCTTGGCTCTCCTTGGCTTGGACGATTAGGCATTGGTTTGGGTTTCATAACCATATACCCACGATATAAGTTATGACCCTTTAAGCAAATCTGGATCGTCGTTAACGCCATTCAACATTTCCTGAATGATTCCCATGCGACGGTTTTTTTGTTCAAAATTCAGCGACACAAGCTTCATGCCTAAAATTTCCGGAAAAATTGTATGGCATGTGCCAACCGATATGCCGACGTCCTCTGCAACTTCTCTAATAGTCATTCGAGGATACCCCATAACAATTTTCTTCACTTTCTCAACATTTGAATCGGTTTTTGATGTGATGGATGTTTTAGGACGAGCTTCGTCATTCACACCTTCTCGACCTTCTTTGAAAAGCTTGTACCACTTGTAAACATTTTGTACACAAAATTTGATGCAAATTCTTTGATCCACTTTTTTCCACAGCAGAAAATCGTCGAACAAGCAAAACACGTCTAACTGTTATGTCGCTCACAAACAAGCTAAGCTAAACACAAGCCAGCTTAACTAAGAACATATGTTTGAGACAAGTGTGCCAACATAAAACCAGTAAGGAAAGACAGAAAGTCGGGCGGGGCTATATCTAAATCTGAAAGGATTTTGCCCGAATTTGGTAGTGTTCATTCATGTAATAGAAAATTCTCTTTGCCGAATTCCGTACTGATCGGATATAAAATACGGTTTCTACAGCGCTTACATGTCAAATTGGGTGTAACAAATATATGGGGACTATATCTAAATCTGAACCGATTATCCCCGAAATTGGCAGTGTTCATTCGAGTAATAAGAAAACTCTCTCTGCAGATTTTCTTACAGATCGGATGTAAAATACGGTTTCTACAGCGCTTACATATCAAATCGGGGTAACATATATATAGGGGGGATATATCTAAATCTGAACCAATTTCAATTGCGATCGTCCTTGGGCCAAAAAAGAGCACTGTGCTAAATTTCATCACAATCGGACCATAAATACGACCTGCACTTTGATTACAAGAATACATGGACAGACAGACAGAAAGACGGACAGACGGACATGGCTAAATCGACTCAAAAGTGATTCTATGACTATCGGTATAATAAACTATGGTTCTATTTCTTCTCTTTTTGGGCGTTACAAACAATTGAGCAAAGTCATAATACCCTGTACCACAGTGTGGTGTATCTTAAAAATATAGTTCTTTCTAAAATTTATAATTTTGTATAAAAGAGTTCAACCATATGTTTTAAATTTCGCAAAAATATATAAACCACACAAATTTAATATTAACAACGACTTTATTGTTCTTCAATTAATACTGCATCCCATATTGTATATTTCGACATACATATATAATATTCTTAAATTGTATTTCCAACCCTATGAACATTTAGTGTAAATGACGTTTCCCATACCGTAATAGGCGAGAGGAAAAAAAATAACTTTTGGCAATTTAATTTGCAAACACCCTTCAATTCAATACTTATAAAAATAGAAAACCTTCAATTTTTGCGAACGAACAAATTGTCAACCATTACTGCTGATAGAATGGCAATTGTGTAATAAGTTTCTTGCTATCAGGAACATTCATGGCACTAGCACCAGCACCTTTTCTTTCGTCTTCCGGCGACAGGAATACGTATTTCGGCGAACTTTTTAAAGTGCAATGAACGAACACCCGAATAGACGAATACACTTAGATTGAATGAATACGAATTCGATTTGTAATGTTGACATTTTAAGGAAACTGAGACATCAATAAGGGGGTGGGTGACTATGCGCCATTAAAGTGTCTATATATAAATAGAGTTCAAGGAATTTGTGATTCAAAGAGCAAGTGTGGTGTTTGGACTATAGGTATGGTTAAACGTTGAATATTTTTTAATGAGATATCTTTCCGTTGTATTTTTAAGAATGGTAGTATTTCTAAAAAAAATATAACCCATAAACGGCAGTTTCTGATGCACTTGGGAATACAAAAAAATACATTTCATCGCGTTAATTGAAGCATAACAATCTAATATGTCCTTCTATCTATTTCGAAACTAAATAGGTACTGAATATCTACAAATTAAATAAGGGTGTGTTAAAATGTTCTGCATTGAGGTTTGCTTCTTTTTTTCCAACCACCATCATAGAGTATTGTTTATAGAAAACAAAATTTATTTCATAAAGCCATTATTGTCTGTTTCCTTTCATTAATATGACAATTTGTTATTACAATTTTTAATGTTTGTATATACAGAAAGGCATTTATGATATGTCACGCCATATATTAACTTCTTCAATATTTGCTTTTATTTAAATTCCCTTTGCTTTTGTTCGATTATTTTGTTTATTACCAAACATTACTCTGTGCTACAGGGTATTGTTACTTCGTGCATTTGTTTGTTAGGTCCAAAAGAGAAGAAATAGACCCACAGCACTGTTTAACAAAATCATATAAACTGTTTGGGGGTAAATGAAGTGGTAGTCTGAGGTGAGTTTAAAGAAGCGTTTCATCCCAGTTCAGTACAGACCACAATGACTACATCAATTTGAGATTTTTCTATCAAATGTGGTTCAATAAAAAGACAGATATCATAATATGTGTTTACATAGAAAATTCCCCAAAAAAAATTACGAACCAGCCTATTGTGAATTTAAGGCTTCAGTAATCAGCAGAAAGTAGTAAAATGTAATCGATCCTAACCAAATTTAGAATGCTTAAGTGTTCTCTGTGAGCTTAAGTTTTCTCACGTTTGAGTTGTTTATGGTAACGGTTCTGAACTTTAATGACTATTTTAATTTTTCGTAGAAGAGATCGAAAAATTACGCTATGAGATGGAAATACGGGAACGCAAATTTCCACATAAATACTCCTAAAACGATTTTACTTGAAGCATCTGAAAACAGATCTTCCTTAAGATTAATACAGATGTTGTACTTTGTATATTTTCAACAACCATTTTGAGAAAAAGTCTTTAAGTGATATTTTCATTAGACCATTTATTATTTTTTCGGTACTGATTTCCGGACCGAAAAAGTTTCCATTTGACCTACAAACCTCCAATAAAAAATTTGGTGCCGATTGGATAACGCTAAGGTCTGCCCAAAGTTGTTTGAAAACACAAAACTCACTTTACATGAACAAAATTTGGATTTTTGTCAAATGTCACATGTTCAAGTTAAATGATCTTTGAATACAATTTTCTTTCTTACAAGTCGTAAACAATCCAAATCGACCGAAAAACGAAAAAGTTACAGCAGTTTTCATTTTAATTTTACGTCATGACAGGGCATGCATGCGCACCGACATGACCTCTATGTACCTATGTAGACGTAAGAGCGATCACAATAAAAAATAGATCATGATTGTGCATGCATGAAAAAAACAACGGATTTGCATGATAGTTGATTTTTCGCATCAGTCTGACATTTTTCTACTGGTCAAATAAGAAAACATAAGCAGAACTTTGCAGCGCGCTATACGGTCATGCAACAGGAACGCGCTCTGTCTCCAGCCTAAGTGAATTGAGAAAGGGACAGCTTCGCACAAAATTTAATTTTAGTCATATTCTTATTTGTCTCCAGACCGACCACATCCAAAATGGTTACTAGATCCAGTGATAAATTTCGCACCGTAGAATCAGTTTGGCATGTATCACATACAATATCTGGAGCCAAACTGCCGTCAAATAGACAGATATTTCATAATGTGATAACTGTAATGTTTAGTGCTGCGACGCCTCTGACCTCTGTTGGTGAGCTTGTGATTAATCGTTCTACACATCAAAATTTTTGGGCGCTCCCAAAATCCCGGCTGGTACTGGAGAAAATATGGCCAAAGTCGTTCATGATACACTCATCAAATACAGGTCAAAACACTGGATCGTGCATTTTGTTGCAGAACAAATTAGATCGAAAATTAATCAAGTTCACATGTTCTCATCACATGATGTAGATAGTATTGAAACATGTGTTTGAGGTTAAACTTCGGCGACTTGTGGTCCTGAAGTGCCTATTTTTAGAAATTCTGCATTAAACAGCTAAATGAAACACAAATCCGAGCTGACTACAAGGAACTATTACAATTAACAATAATGTTTATTGGTGGTGTCGGCGATAACTTCCGAACACCTGGTCCAACATCCCACGCAAGGTTCATGGGAAAAGGCATTTATGCCTTAAAAATATACCTATTTCGAGAGCAATTTGCATTGACAAAACGAGAGTCCAGTGGGCTACGGGATATATGTATTTTTCTCGTGCGGCTGTATGTCAAAGCGTGGTTTACATGCAAAATGCCATACGAGCACCAAATCAAGATTTCGCATACGCAGACATCGACCGAGATGTGTCTGAAGCGGTTATGAAGAAATGGAAAATTCATTTGTGGTATTTGGCCCCAGAATCAATGGCTTTGGCATTTTTCGATTCGGATGTTTCACTCGAAGAGAAACGAAAAATGGTTAGGTGTCTGCAATCAACAGAGCCCGTCGTAAATCTGAAAAACGGTCGAAAATTCTTTGACCCGAAACTATTGCTGTGTAATAATTTTAGCGATTTCGTCTCATACAAAACCAAATATTTTTTCGGTGCTTTTGGATTGAGTACTGAATTTTTGAAGCATGACACATCCATTTGGGAAGATTATCAAGACGCTCTCGATGTTTGTCGTAATCTGTTTGTTGTTAACGACACTGCTGAACGCGGTGTACATTTATGAATGATTACAACAGAATACTTACGAAAGACGAAGAACAAAATCAATTTATATTACAGTGCATTGAAGAATATCGTAGAAAATGTCCCTCACATAACAAGTCAGATCTAATATAATATTGAATTAATTGTATTTTTTGTTTTTTTCACCGATCTTAATATTTAAAAACTATTTATTAATTAATAATACAAAGAAATGTAATTTTACTTACTTAAACATACGATTTTTTAATAAAAAAATATTTCCCCTATAAAGTGAGTTCTAAATTTTGAATGAACTTTGGGCAGACCCTAGGGTTATCCGATCGGCACAAAATTTTGTATGGAAGTCTTGTAGGCCAAATGGAAACTTTTTCGGTTCGGAAATCAAAGATCGCAGCAACTTTCACTTTTTGCATCATGTGCTATAAACTGTCTAAACGACAAGTAAGAAAGTTTTAGTCGGGTAAACCGACTAAGGTATACCCTCACTTTGTGAGTACTGTAATATAAAATATACACAAATTAATCTGTAAATTTGTATGGGAGGGGGTTTAACAAATACTCCTATTTTTCGCTAAACAGTAGATACTTCAATTAAATTGCACTGTATCTAATTGTAAGCGTTTATGTGTACTGGTATATTAAAGTTATGATCTAATTTCATACCAATTTTTGTATGATTTGGCCATTTTGTGTGGGAGGTACCAAAAGGAGCGCGTTGATACCGCCCATTTTTCATAGGCCTATATGTACTTTAAAAATATTACACTGTTTAAAATTTTGTTGTATTTTCGTGCATTGGTACTCACGTTATAAGCTCCTACCTTTTGGTATAAAATGGTACATTCGTGTGGGAGGTACTAAAAGGGGCGTAGCAATAACCCCCGTTTTTCACTGGATAGTAGGTACTATAAAACCATTACACTGTACAAAATTTCAAGACTTTGTGTGCACAGGTATTCAAGTTATAACTAGTTAACTTTTGGTGCAAAATAGTACATTTGTGTGGGAGGTACCAAAAGCGGCGTGCCATTTACGCTCACTTTTCACTGGACTATTATGGGTACTATAAAAGCATTACACTGTACACAATTTCAAGTACTTGCGTGAAGGGAAATTACTGTTATAAGCAGTTAACTTTTGGAGCAAAATGGTCCATTTGTGTGGGAGGTACCAAAAGGGTGATAGTGACTAATATTATGTGTATAATTTCAGAAGATTCAAATAAGTAGTATAGAAGTTATTACATAATCAATAATTCACTAAATATTAACACTTTGTGGGGGAGGTACAAGAAGGAGTTGACCAATATGGCCCATCTTTGAACATAGCCGGAGATGGACAAAAATATTACCACGTACCAAATTTGAAGTCAATCGGTTACTCCTTTCGAGAGTTATCGAGCGCACCAGCCAGCAGACGGACAGACAGACGGACGGATATTGCTCATTCGACTTAAAATTACCCAAAAGGGATTTCCGCCGAACATAATTGGGGTCTTAGGTCACTCCTTCTATGTGTTACACTTTTTTCCGTAGCAAATGATGTATACCCTCGTCACACTAAAGTGAGGGTATAAAAATACAGTTGCAGATGGTGTAATTTTCCAATTTTTACTTAACTTCCAAAGGCTGTGTATTCTACATTTTCTAACCGATCTAGCATGTATGTGGAATATTACACTGTGCGACACTGCTATTTTGTCATGGAAATCTCTAAATATTTTTCGGAAAGGTGACACGAAGCTAAACAAAACTGTATACTCAGTTTTTTATATTCTGATCGAGTTTGCGTTTATAAGGACATAACATTTTTTAAGAATATACATATTCAAAATTTATTTGTAATTTTTTTAAAGTCCAGTAAGACGATAAGGGTGTTAATTGAAAGCGCACGTTTTGGGCTATTTAAATACTACTTTCGTTTTTAGAAACTAGAGCTAAAATGTTACAGTAAAATTTTACAGTAAGGGTGTTAATTGAAAGTGCACGTTTTGGAAACTAGAGCTAAAATGTTACAGTAACGGCTTTGCAAATTTTAGTCCTTCATTGCCCTTTAAAATCCGCGGTAGTATATTCAAATTTTAGAATTCTATGTATATCCAAATTTTAGCATTCTACGTTGATTAGTTTTTTTTAGAACTATTTTAAATTTACATTGATGTTTTTTTTTGTTATATTCTTACTTACAGAAATCACAATGAGTTATAAAAATGCAACATAGTTGTTTATGTTGTTTAAGATGGAAATGGAAAATTGTTCTAAAAAACAAACTAATTAACATAGAATCCTAAAAATTGGATATGAATAACTTAACAGTAAGATCTGGAAAATATATTATTTTCAAAATTTTCTACCGTGAACTTAACGGAAAACGAAGTCCTACAATTTACAAGCCCATTTTTTCAACTTTTAAGTTTCAGTTTCTAAAAACAAAAGTAGTATTTATATATCCCAAAATGCGCCATTTCAGTTGACACACATATCTTTCAAAAAATTTACAAATAAAGTTTAATAATTACATCCTTAAAAATTGTCATGGCCTATTAAACGCGAACTCGGCCAGAAAATAAAGAACTGAGTATGCAGTTTTGTTTAGTAACTCGTCACCTTTCAGAATTATGTAAACATTTCCATCACCAAAAATGTTTGTTAAACTTTGTCGCACGTTGTCATACTTAATTTTATATAAAAATTATTTCCAATAGAAATGGGTTATGTTAGAAGAACTTAATATGGTTTTGATATAAAAAACCTTTCCATTTTTTTTAATGCCTAATATAATAAATTGTTTAACTGATCTGGCTACTTTGTTTATATATTTATATATATTATAACCGACTTGACTACAATTTAAAATTTGTTCTCTATTTATCCTTTAAAAAGTCCCAGTAACAACGATGTGAAGTAGTTCCAATATATGTTGCGTGTTAAAAAAGAAATAATGCTGGAGGGTATTACAGAGTCAGCTACGCCATACCGTATCCTTTCCCTACTTGTTTTTTTATTTTCTTTTATTTTTGGTGTAAACCAGACTGCATTATATTGGCATTGTATTGTTATTTGTTTTACATTACGGCGTTCGACGTTGTTCAACGCAAACGTTCTCACACGCACAGACTAACACTCATACATACACATACATATACATGCGTATATTTACAATTATTAATTCAATTTGTGTTTTTTTAATAAACCTCCAGTAAATTTAATTATTCAATATGTAAATTAATTTCACCTTAATTGTGTTCTCCGTTATATGAATATTTGCATTATATATAAATTACATTAAAGCGTCTGTACTCGTATATATATATGTATTTCATAATTTAAGAATTTGTCTTTTTTTACTTTGAATTTAAAAGTTGCGTAGGTCGTTGCTTTGAGTATAATATGTATGTTTGTTGATAAAACTTATCAACATTTACTAGAAACAGCAGGTGTTTTTCAGCAGAGTAGTGTTGGACTTTTAAATGTTTTTTGGCGGCTTGACCCAAACAGTGGATGTGGTATTAATATGTATATTATTTTATATTCCCAATTAAATTCTCTTATTGGCCACCAACGCGTATGAGTTACAATAACTACATTTAGACGTAACTCATACGACTACAGCGGCAATCAAGTTACAAGTGAGTTATGCATGTGGACCAAAGTTCAACCGAATAATCGGCTGAATCCGCCTTCAGCAAAAACTGGTAATCGGTTCGTATTCGGCCTTCGCAAAGAAAGTCGGATTAGATAAAGGCGAACATTGAAATCAAAGTGTATTTTATTTTCTCACGAGTAAAAACATAAATTATTGCAATCTTACTTATAAACAAGAAATCTACGACATTGAAGACTACTATATTCGATTTAAAGAGAATAATGCAAATTACTTCTAACATAAGTTGTACCTTAAAACAACCTTGTAACTTTAGAATCAAAAATGTAGCTTTAGGCGAAAAGCAGACATGCAACTCGTCTGAAGTTGAAAAAGTGATTTATAAGGGGAAAACGAGATCATTTTGGAATATTAATAATATTGTCGTTATTCATAACTAAATCACACATTTTAAAAGTTATTAGGAATCTGTAATGAATTACCTTTCCTAGAAGCTATTAAAAATTAAAAACGGGTAATATTTACCCTTAATTTTAAAATTCTATAAATTTTTCAAATTTTGAAATTGGTTAAAAAAAACTGTAAGGAAACCTTAAGACGAGCGGGCCGACAATTGCCCTACACCACTTTGATAGCTGAATAACGCCGCAACGCATCTGATGACGCCACATGTCATTAAATCAATAATTCTGCGAATTCCGCTCCGAAAACAGAAAATCGTGGCCCGTGAGATGAATATTACGCAAAAGTTCATGAGTAAAATTATTTAAAAAGACTTGCGACTTGGTGCTTTCAAAGGCCGTAATGCACATTTGTTGACCTCAGCTTTATAAAGATTAGGAAAGAAAAATGCAAACGTCTTTTGGTGAAGCACGCTGATAACTTACACAAAAAATCTTATTCACAGATAAAACAAATTTTACCCTGCAAACAAAAAATTTACAAACGAAATGATATGGTGTGTGTACGGTAGTCTAAGGAAGCATTTCAAGTGATACCACGGTCCATCATCCAGCTTCAATCATGGTTTGATGGGGTGTCTCTTACGATGGGGTCACTGACTTGCATTTCTGTGAATACGGGGCCAAAACATTTGCAAAAAAATACCAAGAAGCCATTTTGGACGCTGTTGTGAATCCACTTAACCAGGCATGGACTTGTCAGTATGATTCTGCGCCGGCACATAAGGCTTAAATGGTATCACGGATTTATCGAACTAATACTTCAAAACATATGTAACTTCAATGAAAATTGGAAGTTTAGAAAAAAAAATTTAAAACAAGTAAAAGCGTTAAGTTCGGTTATGCCGAATCTTATATACCCTCCACCAAGGATAGCATGTGACCTCACAAAATAACTCAAACCTAAAGAAAATTACACTGAAAAACACCAAAAAAACAGTAAGGAAAGGCAGAAAATCGGGCGGGGCCGACTATATAATACCCTACACCTCCATAATAATGCGATAAAGGTCATTGCGATAATAGTTTGGAATAATTGGTAAATGGGTAGGAACATATTATCTAATTCTGAACCGATAATCGCTAAATTAAGCAATATTCGTTCCTAAATTGAGAAACATATTTCTGGAAAATTTTAATAATCGGCAGTAAAGTACAACTTCTATAGCGCTTTGATACCAAATCAGGAGGAACATATGTACGGATGTTATATATAAATGTGAACCGATTTTCCCTGAATACTCATTCATGTAAAAAGACATCTTTCTGTCGAATTTCGTACTGATCGGATATAAAATACAATCTCTACAGCGCTTACATGTCGAATCGGGGGTAACGTATATATGTGGGCTATATCTAAATCTGAACCGATTTTCTCCGAATTTGGCAGTATTTCTTCATGTAGAAAGAAACCATTTTTACAGCGCTTACACTTCAAATCGGGGGTAACGTATATATGGGGGCTATATCTAAATCTGAACCGATTTCTTCCAAATTTAACAGTGTTCATTCATATTGTAAGCAACGTCTCTCTGCCGAATTTCATACTGATCGGATATAAAATAACATTTTTACAGCGCTTACACTTCAAATCGGGGGTAACGTATATATGGGGGCTATATCTAAATCTGAACCGATTTTAACAAAATTCAATAGGGATCGTCCTTGGGCCAAATAAAAGATATGTGTAAAGTTTCGTCGAGATCGGACCATAATTGCGACCTGTACTTTGATTACAAGAATACATGCACAGACAGACGGACAGACAGACAGACGGACAGACGGACATAGCTAAATCAACTCAGAAAGTAATTCTAAGTCGATCGGTATAATAAACGATGGGTCTATTTCTTCTCCTTTTGGGTGTTACAAACAAATGCACAATAATATATATATATTATACCCTACACCACACTGTGGTACAGGGTATAAATATAGTAGAGAACAGTAGGAATCACAACAAGTTAGATGCTGAATATGGGAGCTATATCTAAATATGGACCGATATCGCCCATTTTCAATCCCAAGTTACCTGCAACAATAAAAGTATCTATACCAAATTCTAGCAATCTAGCTCAAATATTATAGATTGTAGCGTGATTACAACAGGCGGACGGACGGACGAACAGACGGACATGGCTAAATAGTCTTAGAATTTTACGACGATTAAGAATATATATACTTTATGGGGTCTCAGATCAATATTTATAGGTGTTACAGACGGAGTGACAAAATTAATATATCCTATGGTGGAGGGTATAAAAACGCGAAGCGAACCCAAAAAAGAATAACAATGTACTTGTATGAGAGTTTTAGTATGTTGACATAGTTCGGCAAAATATGGTTTTGGTTAGTAGTTATTGTTAAATTTAATTTATTGATTCCATAAGTATTTCAGCCTTCCATAAGTATTTCAGCGGGTTAAGATCTTCCACAAAAATTATCCTCATAAAATTCCACTATATAACTCTGACAGTAAGAAACCTCTCAGACAATAACTTATATCTTTTTATACCCTACACCACACTGTGGTACAGGGTATTATAACTTTGTGCATTTGTTTGTAACACCCAAAAGGAGAAGAAATAGACCCATTGTTTGTTATACCGAGAATCACTTTCTGAGTTGATTTAGCTATGTTCGTCTGTCCGTCTGTCTGTCTGTCCGTCTGTCCGTCTGTCTGTGCATGTATTTTTGTAATCAAAGTACAGGTCGCAATTATGGTCCGCTCTCGACGAAACTTTACACATATATTTTATTTGGCCAAAGGACGATCCCTATTGAATTTGGTTAAAATCGGTTCAGATTTAGATATAGCCCCCATATATATGTTACCCCAGATTTGACATGTAAGCGCTTTAAAAACTTTATTTTATATCCGCTCAGTCTGAAATTCTGGAAAAAGAGGTTTGTTATTATATGAATGAACACTGTTAAATTTGGAAGAAATCGGTTCAGATTTAGATATAGCCCACATATATACGTTACCCTCGATTTGACATGTAAGCGCTGTAAAATGTGTATTTTATATCCGATCAGAATGAAATTCAGCAGAACGAGGTCTCTTATTATATGAATGAACACTGTTAAATTTGGAAGAAATCGGTTCAGATTTAGATAAAGCCCCCATATATACTTACCCCCGATTTGACATGTGAGCGCTGTAAAAATGTTATTTTATATCCGATCAGAGCGAAAGGCGACAAAAAGAGGTTTCTTTCTACATGAAGGAATACTGCCAATTTCGGAGAAACTCGGTTTAGATTTAGATATAACACCCATATATATGTTACCCCCGATTTGACCTGTAAGCGCTGTAGAGACTGTATTTTATATCCGATCAGTACGAAATTCGACAGAAGGAGGTCTTTTTACATGAATGAGTATTCAGGGAAGATCGGTTCAGATTTATATTAAAGCTCCATATATATGTTCCTCCTGATTTGGTATCAAACCGCTACAGAAGTTGTATTTTACTTCCGATCATTAAAATTTTCCAGAAAGATGTTTCTCAATTTAGGAACGAATATTGCTTAATTTAGCGATTATCGTTTCAGTATTAGATAATATGTTTCTACCCATTTACCAATTATTCCAAATTATTATGGCAATGACCCTTATCGCATTATTAGGGAGGTGTAGGGTATTATATAGTCGGCCCCGCCCGACTTTCTGCCTTTCCTTACTGGTTTTGCATTATTATAATGCTCCTTTCGACCAAAAAATTTAAACTTTGACCCACTGTAAAAAAAACTCAGATCAGTTTGAACATTAGTTTATTCTACAAAAAAGATCTCCTCAACATGCCCTTTCAAAATTATAGGGTCGCTATTCTGTTATATATTTTGTTTTATATTAAATTAAAGCAATTCATAGTACTTAGGTCTACTGGTTAAGAAACGGCCGAATTATTTCCCTTATTTATACATACGAACAAAATAACAACATTATTTTATTATCTTACCGCATCCTTTGGTAGAGGGTATAAAACGCTTAGCCTTTCACGCACACAATTCTTGTCACCTTTGAATTTATTGAATATTTCACACTGCAGCAATGAGACTCACTCAAAATCCGGTGAGTGAAAAGATAAAACACTGATATTGAAATAAAACGAATAATCTAACATTAATCCATATGTGACTTTCAAAAATCGACTAACATAACAACAAGTTTTAATACTAAAACGAACATAAATCAATGCGGATGAACGCTTAACTATTAATTTCACGTGAACATTGCTGAACAGCGCGTCGTGTCTACATGTCCCGTTTTATGATGCATCTCTTTGGCACGAAGCATGAAGTACTCGTATCATAATGAAAAGAGGAGAGAAAGAAAAAAACGATATGAATGTGTATAAAATCAAACAACAAAATAAATTTCATCTGTCACTCAGACACTCATTCATTTCAAAACCATTTATTTTGCATATGACATTCTTCTCAGGCATGAACGGAGTATTCAGGACACAGGCTACAACAGACAATGCATGAGAGGGGAACGCTTTTCACATGTGCGAATCCTGAATCTTTTTGCACGGTTTGATAGCTGTTTTGTGGGATGTTCGAGATGTGGCGTGGTGGGGCGAGCAATCATTCAGCGTAGAACGTGACCCCGACTATACGACGCTTGACGTTTTTGACACATGCAGTATTCATAGTTCAATGGAAATCAAGAGATGGTCGTTCGCTTGTACTCTGACTGTCATTCATAAAATTCAGTTTGTAGTTTTATTTA
Organism: Eudasyphora cyanicolor; assembly: GCA_963930755.1. Classification (NCBI taxonomy): domain Eukaryota; kingdom Metazoa; phylum Arthropoda; class Insecta; order Diptera; family Muscidae; genus Eudasyphora; species Eudasyphora cyanicolor. The sequence goes on along the minus strand of OZ005734.1, from coordinate 217,435,631 downwards.
CGTAGCTATTTGAAATGAGAAATTATTATTGATGTTACTGGTTAAATTGCTTTTCTCAGTATTACTTGAGTGCTTAAGCAGAGAGCATTGTGTTGCATTGAATTCGATTGCGAATTTATTGCTTCATCACTTTGATGTTAAGTTTAAAATGTATGTTTTATACAACCCACGCCACACTGAGTTAAAATATGTTATGTATTTGTCCAAGAATAAGTCTGTGAGTCGATTTGGATATGTCCATCTGTCTGTTCATGGAGTTTTGTAATCAAAGTAAAATTTCTATGCTCCATTTCATCACCATGACATTTGGCAGGAAGATTTTCTTTTCATTAGTGATAATCTCTACCAATACATGACCTATCCTTCAACCGATCAGTATGAAATGTCGACAAACAACAAATAATGGCATATTATCGAGGAATCGATTCAGATTAAACATAGCACCGAGTTTTGGCATATTTAAAGAACGACCATGAGAGCAGTTTAAGTAGCAAGGCTGAAACCTTTACAACAACTAATCCTATTTCTCATTGGATGATGATGATGTATTGTCCATTAAACACTGCAGTTGGGCCTGTCTCAAAGTATTCCTCCACCTTTCTCTGTCGTTAACGTAAAAAATTAAGTAACATTGCGGGGTTTATTGGTGAAATATGACAAGACATATCATAAACTTTTGTTAAAAAGTTATGAAAAATTGAGGGAATACAAGTTATTTGACCGTGTAACATAAAAAGGAAAGGTAAATTTGTGGTAAATTCAAAAGTACCATATTTATGTGCATCGTTTTGCAGATGTTTGCACCTTAAATATCTAATTTTTTATTTAAATATAGAAAATATGTGTGAAGTCTATAAACATTTCTGCAGTTTATCTACATTAGGGTGAACCCGTTTTTTTATACCCTATACCACACTGTGGTACAGGGTATTATGACTTTGTGCATTAGTTTGTAACGCGCAAAAAGAGAAGAAATATAACTATATTTTATTATACCGATCGACATAGAATCACTATTTGAGTCGTTTTAGCCATGTCCGTCCGATTGTAATGAAATTTAGCACAGTGCTCTTGTTTGGCCCACGGACGATCCCTATTGAAATTTTTCAAAATCGCTTCAGATTTAGATATAGCCCACATATATATGTTACCACCGATTTGACACGTAAGCGCTGTAAAAACTGTATTTTATAACCGATCTGTACGAAATTTGGCGGAGAAAGTTTTCTGATTACGTGAATGCACAACACCAAATTCGGAGAAAATCAGTTCAGATTTAGATATAGCCCCCATATATAAGTTTCACCCGATTTGACATGTAAGCGCTGTAGAAACCGTATTTTATATCCGATCAGTACGAAATTTGGCAGTGAGATGTTTCTTATTACGTGAATGAACACTGCAAAATTCGGGAAAAATCGGTTCAGATTTAAACATAGTGCCAATATATATGTTACACCCGATTTTACATGTAAGCGCTGTAGAAACCGCATTTTATATCCGATAAGTGCGAAATTCGGCAGAGAGAGTTTTCTTATTACAGGAATGAAAACTACCAAATTCGGGGAAAATCGGTTCAGAGTTAAACATACTCCCAATATATATGATACACCAGATTCGACATGTAAGCGCTGTAGAAGCCGTATTTTATATCCAATCTGTACGAAATTCAACAGAGTATTCTTATTACATGTATAAACACTGCCAAATTCGGGGAAAATCGGTTCAGAGTTAAACATAGTCCCAATATATATGTTACACCCGATTTGACATGTAAGCGCTGTAGAAACCGTATTTTATATCCGATAAGTGCGAATTTCGGCAGAGAGAGTTTTCTTATTACATGAATGAAAACTACCAAATGCGAGGAAATTCAGTTCAGATTTAGATATAGCCCCCATATATATGTTTCACCCAAATTGACATGTAAGCGCTGTAGAAACCGTGTTTTATATCTGATCAGTACGAAATTCGGCAGAGAGTATGAACACTGCCCAATTCTTATTGCAATGCCCATTTTCGCATTGTTAGTGAGGTGGAGGGAATGATATAGTCGGCTTCGCCCGACTTTTATTTTGGGACTTTTATTTACAAAACAAATATTTATTTGCATTTAAGTAGTTAACGATAATTCTTTTTATGAAATTTAAAATGTTCGTAAAATTCATTTATACTTGATGACTTGAAATCACAAAATAGTGCTTTAAAACAAATGTTATTGGTACTTACACTTTGCTACAAGAGTCTACAAACGACGTTTCATGTTTATATTTTTAGTACTAAAACTTACTGAATTTTTTTTTAATTTATTTTATTTTATTAATAATATATAATAAATAAATAATAATAACATTTACAAACGATTGCTACAAACGTAGTTTTATTAATAACACTGTGCTTGAAATGGACACTTTAAAAATGTAACAGAAATCAGACCCTATGGACAGACCTATTTCGACATTGCTGAATCCAGTGATGTTACCAGTTTTTCTAGGTTAGCTCTTGTTTTCTTGATATTGGACCACAAAGTTTGCAAGAAAATCATAGAGGTTAGTTGTCTCGGAGGTGATTTAAAAGAATGAAGCGTGCTACGGAATACACGCTTCATTCCAATGAACGAAATAAAGGGAACCCTTCGAGAATTATTTCTCTCAAAATAGTCGTCCACGCTTCTTACCCCTTACCCCTGAAAAATTGCAATTAAATCTTACCATGTGTCAAACCTCATACAAGTCCTCAACATTTTTAGATAATGTCTTTGAGAAAAATATTCCTCGCGAAAAATTACTATGAGTCTCCTTATAACATATTTATGAAAAATTAACAGGATTCATAATTTAGCAGGTTTTGTTGGTTATCTTTGAAATTTCCATTGACACTAACCAAAAAATAATGTACAAAAATTTAAATCGAAAAATTTTATTACAAATATTTTCTGCTATGAGCAGAAAAATACACAAATTATGTAATAACTCCAAATCTGCTTAATTATCATAACAAAGTTGAGAAAGGACTTATAATATTTTTTCGCGAGGAATATTTTTCTCAGCGATGCCTACTAAAAATGTCGACGATTTGTATGATTTTTAACATATGATGAGATTTCATTACACTTTCTCAGGGTAAGGGGGTGAGAAACGTTGAAGACTGTTTTGAGAGAAATAATTATCCAAATGTTCCCCTTATTTCGATCTTAGGACTGAAGCATATATTCCGAAGTCTTCCATTTCAAAATCACCAAAGAGATAGGTAACCTCTCTGATTTACCAACAAACTTTGTGGTCGAATATCGCGAAAACAAGAGCTAACATAGAAAAACGGCTACTGCCACTGGATTCAGCATGGCCGAGATAGGTTTATCCATAGGGTATCCTTTCTGTTACATTTTTGGACTAGCACAGTGTAATTATTAAAATTATCATTATGTTTTGTTGTTATTTATTTTTGGTCTGGGCTTTTGTTATTCAATTATAATTTGGTAATTGGTTGGCACTCCTTTCAAGTTTATCACTTCTTACAGTCTCTTGGCAAAGAGTGGGCACATTTTTGGGTAAATTTTTACGGTACTTTTTTCCATTCAGCCCGTATAACAGACTTCAGTTGTTCAAATATTCCCACAAATGATCAATAACTTTAAGAGACTAGGAAGGATGTTCCACTAACACACGCCGAAAAAATCGCTTCAATACACTGTCCCATATTCCGCATGAAACAGAAATTTGTTTTTCCAAATATATAATATTTGAAATATAAAAATATAATATTTTCGGAGTATGTTGTTCTAAACAAAAGTATGTCTACATCCTAAAATTTTTTTATTGCTAGCTAATATCTCCTACATAATGATTAGTTTATATTTAGGTATTTTAGCAATGTAATTTAAATGCATGTTTCTGTTTTCAGAAGTTCAAAGTGCATTTTTTTAAGAAACTATATGTGTGTAAAATACGATAAAAATTTAAATCGTATAATCTTGCGTTACTATAAATTGCATTGATGGATTGACAAAATGTGATGAATTGGAATATTTATAAATTAAAAATTAGTGCTCTTTTTCAATAAAATATATTTGGATAAGTTCTTAAACAATAAATTTGTTTGTGTGTAAACACATGTTTTATTTGTGAAAATAAGTTCGCAAATATATTTTATTCTAATATAAATTAACAAAAATATTTTAACTAATAAATTATTGTAATATACCCGAACAAAATTTCTTGATTTTCAAATAAAATTTATTTGTAAACAAATGTATAATATTTAAAAAAATAGTTTCCAAATATATATCCTTTCAATTCTAACATATCAAAAATGGCGATTTGCCTCCGTGTGCGACTAATGCAAACTCTCATAAGAACGAGACTATATAAAAGTGAAATTACACGGGGCAAATAGCGGTATGCCCCATTTTCAATCGTCCTTAGTCTAAGAAATTTCTCTGTACCATTTTTGGTGAAAAACGCTTCATATTTTCGACTTGCACTTTGATCACAAACATACATGGAGAAGCAGACGACCAGACATGGCTAAAACGACTCAAAAAGTGATTCTAGGCCGATCGGTACAATTAACTATGGGTCTGTCTCTTTGTCTTTTAGGAGTTACAAACAAATGCACAAAGTTGTATTATCCTGTACCAGAGTGTTGTATCGGGTGTAAAAACTCTAATAAGTACCTCTCCTACAAGCGTGCCGCTTTTTCGGAATCGTTTGTCTGGCTACGAAACGGCGGAATTATTACCCTTTTTTAATTCATCCGATTCTGCTTTGTTCTGTCATTAGTCTGTTTATTTTTAAATGACAAAGTACACTAAACACTGTTGATAATAATGTTGCCAAATCTTATCAATGAGAGACCGTATACTAGTTACCGTCAAATGGAATCTCAGAACGAAATAATTGAATAATAATATTTTATTCCGCACACCACCCTGTGGTACAGTGTATTATGACTTTGTATATTTTGTATTATAACACATAGCATAGAATCACTTTTCGAGTCGAATTAGCCATGTTTGTCTGTCCGTCTGTCTGTCCGTCTGTCTGTCCGTCTGTCTGTCCGTCTGTCCGTCTGTCTGTCTGTCTGTCTGTCTGTGGACGTATTCTTGTAATCAAAGTACAGGTCGCAATTATGGTCCGATCTCAACGAAACTTTGCACATATCTTTTTTTAGGCCCTAGGACGATCCCTATTGAATTTGGTCAAAATCGGTTCAGATTTACATATAGCTCCCATATATATGTACCTAGAAACTGTATTTTATATCCGATCACAGCGAAATTCGGCAGAAAGAGGTTTCTTATTACACGAAGGAATACTGCCAAATTTGGAGTTCAGATTTAGATATAGCCCCCATATATATGTTAGCACCGATTTAACATTCAAGCGCTGTAGAGACTGTATTTTATATCCGATCAGTACGAAATTCGACAGAAAGAGGTTTCTATTTTACATGAATGAGTATTCAGGGAAATTCGATTTAGATTTATATATAAGCTCCATATATATGTTCCGCCTGATTTGGTTACAAAGCGCTATAGAAGTTGTACTTTACTTCCGATCATTACAAAATTCTCCAGAAAGATGTTTCTCAATTTAGGAACGAATATTGCTTAATTTATCGATTATCGGTTCAGAATTAGATATATCCGCATATATATGTTCTTACCCATTTACCAATTATTCCAAATTATTATCGCAATAACCCTTATCGCATTGTTAGGGATGTGTAGGGTATTATATAGTCGGCCCCGCCCGACTTTCTGCCCTTCCTTACTGGTTTTTATTTGAAATATAAATAAAATAATAAAAATTTATTATTTATAAATTCTTCGATGCTTTTAGGAGGCTTTTGTTAAAAAAAAATATTAAAATGTTCTCAAAAATGGGATTTTTCGCAAAATCTTGTAAAATATCTTTGAAACCGCTGATGGGATGAAAAAACGATGTTAGAAGAAGATGAAGGCTGCCTACTTTAGGAATATATTTTTTTGACGGACTTTTTCAACTCCCGGGAAAGCGGGATTTTTAATTTTTAAACTTACCCGGGATCCCGGTAAGTTTAAAAAAATTGTTAAATTAGTATTAAGGACGATACCTTGCGAAAAATCAATTTTTTTAGAATTTTTTTTTTTAATATATAATTTTTTAATATATAAAAACATCGAAAAAAAAACAATTATAAAAAAATAGTAAATAATATAGTTAAATATATATGTATTATTTTATCGTAAACTCTGATCGGTCATGAATAAAATAAGACCATGCCGAAGGGAATCGGTGAATTACTTAAAAAGTTGTAGCTAATTCAGTAAGTTTACACCCATAGAATGTGGTTATGTAGCGTAGAAGTTCAAATACATTCAGTATTATGTTTTGATCATTAGTGGGAGTGATAAAGTTGGTTGGATTTGCGAAATTATCTATATCTTTTTATACACTTACTTTAGTGTGACGAGGGTATATATCATTTGCTACGGAAAAAGGTGTAACACATCGAAGTAGTGATCTAAGACCCCAAGTATGTTCGGCGGAAATCCGTTTTAGGTCATTTTAAGTCGAATTAGCAATGTCCGTCCGTCCGTCTGTCTGTCTGTCTGCTGACTGTTGCGCACGATAACTCTCGAAAGGACTAACAGATTGACTTCAAATTTGGTACGTGGTAAAATTTTTTCTATCTCCGGCTATGTTCGAAGATGGGCCATATTGGTCCACTCCTTCTAGTACCTCCCCCACAAAGGGTTAAATTAATGTGAAATATTGATTCTTTAATAAGTGCTATACTACTTATTCGAATCTTCTGAAATTCCACACATAGTACTAGTTCATTAGTCGCTATCAACTCGAGAAAAATGGGTGAAGTTGCCACGCCCCTTTTTGGTACCTCCCACACAAATGCACCATTTTGCACCAAAAGTTAACAGCTTATAACCTTAATACCAGTATTTAAAAAAACTTAAAATTTTGTACAGTGTAATGCTTGTATAGTGCATACAGTCCAGTGCAAAATGGGCGTTATTGCCACGCCGCTTTTGGTGCTTCCCACACAAAGGTACCATTTTGCACCAACAGTTAACAGCTTATAACATTAATACCATTGAATAAAAGTAATTGAAATTTTGTACAGTGTAATGGTTTTATAGTTTCTATAGCCCTGTGAAAAATGGGCGTTATCACCCAGCCTTTTTGTACCTCCCACAAAAAATGGCCAAATCATACCCAAGTTTAATATCTCATAACATTAATATAGCAGTGCACATAAACGCTTATAATTCGGCACAGTGTAAGTATTTATTGTATCTACTGTTCAGGGGAAATATGTGTATTTGTTAAACCCCTTCTGGTACCTCCCACACAAATTGACAGCATAATTCGTGTAATATTCCATACAACGTTACTCACAAAGTGAGGGTATACCTTAGTCGGTTTACCCTACTGAAACTTTCTTACTTGTTAACTTTTTAACGGATAAAAAAAATGATATTCGAAGAAAATGAAGGCTTCTTAAGATTGATCACGATTTATCACGAGAACTACAGCCAATCCAAAGAAACCACCTAATATGCTAAGAAGTGTATTATCCCATATATCCAAATCGTATCCACACACAAGGAAAAAATTCGTTTCTACGAAACGAAATATTAGACAACTACAATTATCGTTTACGACGACTGAAATTTCTTTTGGTCAGAAAACAAACGAAATGTCAGTTTCGGCAAACTAGAATTGTAGTTGTATAATGCTGTCAAGTTTTTTTCGAAATATAAATTTTTCAATTCGATTTTTGCGAGAAAAAAACGAATAATTGGTTATTGTTAAATAAAAAAAAATAACAAATTTACAAAAAAACTCGACAGCTTTACCTTGTAAACGCTTTAAAGTTTTTCTGATGTACTGAGTAACGTATGAGGCGCGGTTGCGTAGACTGCTGCATCTTTGTCACTTTTGCTCCGATTCGTCTCAAATTTTTACATAATATTCTAAAAAGCTTCTCTATTCAGAAAAAAATTAAAAAAAATTAAAAAAAAGTAAAAAAAAATTTATAAAAATTTGACACCCTCCAATTCGGACAGTACTTAACAGATCTCATTGACATTTTGTGTCGTAACTACTATCAAATAAGATTTAACTTAGCGCAAGATTCATCTCGGTCAGAAGACTTAGGTTTTAAAAATAGATTGAATTGGCATATATATTCCTCCCGACTTTACATCGACGCACTATACAAGAAAAACAAGCTGGGACGATTCGGTTGAGAGAAGTAACTCTCCAAGGGTTTCCTTTATTTTCTTCTTTGGACAGTAGCATGTATTCCAAAGCCTTCCACTTCAAATTCACCACCAAAATAAATAACTCATCTAATTTCTGAGCAAAATTTGTTGTCGAATATTTCGAAAATATGAGCTAACCGAGAACAACGGCTAATTCCACGTGAAGTGATCACAAAAATTTTGGCTCTTTTCTCCGATTTTGATTAAATTTTTTTTCACATGGAGTTACTTAGAAATCGAAAAAATACAAATGTCTCATTCATCTTATTTTTTTGTCTCAAGAATATGAGGAGTCCCCATCATGAAACATTCTGAAGGTATTATTGACAATATAATCTACAATACAAAAGAAAAAAACTAGTAAGAAAGACAGAAAGTCGGGCGGGGCCGACTAATAATACCTACACCTCACTAACAATGCGAAAATAGGCATTGCGATAAGAATTTTTCATTCTTCATACATGTAATAAGAAAACTCTCTCTGCTGAATTTCGTACTGATCGGATATAAAATACGGTTTCTACAGCGCTTACATGTCAAATCAGGTGAAACATATATATGGGGGGCTATATCTAAATCTGAACTGAATTTCCCCGAATTTGGTTGATTTCATTCATGTAATAAGAAAATTCTCTCTGCCTAATTTCGTACTGATCGGATATAAAATACGGTATCTCCAACGCTTTCATGTCAAATTCGGCGAAACATATATATGGGGGCTATATCTAAATCTGAAAGGATTTTCCCCGAATTTTGTAGTGTTCATTCATGTAATAGGAAAATTCTTTCTGCCGAATTTCGTACCGATCGGATATAAAATACGGTATCTACAGCACTTACATGTCAAATCGGGTATAACATATATATGGGGGCTATATCTAATCTGAACCGATTTTTACCGATTTCAATAGGGATCTTCCTTGGGCCAAAAAAGAGCACTGTTCTAAATTTCATCACAAGCGGACCATAAATACGACCTACACTTTGATTACAACGATGCATCTACAGACGGACGGACAGACGGACAGACGGACAGACGGACAGATGAACAGACAGACGGACGAACGTATAGACGGACATGGTTAAATCGACCCAGGAAGTTATTCCAAGTCGATCGGTATAATAAACGGTCTATCTCTTATCCTTCTAGGAGTTACAAACAAATGCACAAACTCATAATACCCTGGACCACAGTGTGGTGTAGGGTATAAAAATAGAAGGTGTATTTTTTCTTCAAATTTAATTTTAATTCTTTCTTAAAATTTTAAAATAATTAAAGATGTCGTACTATTTTCATAAGAGCACGATCTGTTATTTATCCATTACAGAACGAAAAACAGTTTACTTTTCACTCAATTGTTATACTTTTTTTTTTTAAATACCAAAATTTCATACGGCCATAACTCATTACACCCTACACCACACTGTGGTACAGGGTATTATAACTTTGTGCATTTGGTTGTAACACCCAAAAGGAGAAGAAATAGACCCATCGTTTATTATACCGATCGACTTAGAATTACTTTCTGAGTTGATTTAGCTATGTCCGTCTGTCCGTCTGTCCGTCTGTCTGTCCGTCTGTCTGTCCGTCTGTCTGTCTGTCTGTCCGTCTGTCCGTCTGTCCGTCTGTCTGTCTGTGCATGTATTCTTGTAATCAAAGTACAGGTCGCAATTATGGTCCGATCTCGACGAAACTTTACACATATGTTTTATTTGGTCCAAGGACGATCCCTATTGAATTTGGTTAAAATCGGTTCAGATTTAGATATAGCCCCCATATATATGTTACCCCAGATTTGACATGTAAGCGCTTTAAAAACTTTATTTTATATCCGCTCAGTCTGAAATTCTGGAAAAAGAGGTTTGTTATTATATGAATGAACACTGTTAAATTTGGAATAAATCGGTTCAGATTTAGATATAGCCCCCATATATACGTTACCCCCGATTTGAAGTGTAAGCACTGTAAAAATGTTATTTTATATCCGATCAGTATGAAATTCGGCAGAAAGAGGTTTCTTATTATATGAATGAACACTGTAAAATTTGGAAGAAATCGGTTCAGATTTAGATATAGCCCCCATAATATACGTTACCGCCGATTTGAAGCGTAAGCGCTGTAAAAATGTTATTTTATATCCGATCAGTATGAAATTCGGCAGAAAGAGGTTTCCTATTATTTTAATGAACACTGTTAAATTTGGAAGAAATCGGTTCAGATTTAGATATAGCCCCCATATAAACGTTACCCCCGATTTCACATGTAAGCGCTGTAAAAATGTTATTTTATATCCGATCAGTGCGAATTTCGGCAAAAAGAGGTTTCCTTCTACATGAAGAAATACTGCCAAATTCGGAGAAAATCGGTTCAGATTTAGATATAGCCCCATATATATGTTACCCCCGATTCGACATGTAAGCGCTGTAGAGATTGTATTTTATATCCGATCAGTACGAAATTCGACAGAAAGATGTCTTTTTACATGAATGAGTATTTAGGGAAAATCGGTTCAGATTTATATATAACATCCGTACATATGTTCCTCCTGATTTGGTATCAAAGCGCTATAGAAGTTGTACTTTACTTCCGATCATTAAAATTTTCCAGAAATATGTTTCTCAATTTAGGAACGAATATTACTTAATTTAGCGATTATCGTTTCAGAATTAGATAATATGTTCCTACCCATTTACCAATTATTCCAAATTATTATCGCAATGACCCTTATCGCATTATTAGGGAGGTGTAGGGTCGGCCCCGCCCGTCTTTCTGCCTTTCCTTACTGGTTTTCTTTAATTTTATTTTAAATCCGGATTTTTGTTCTGCACCGCATTGTAATATTTGGAAAATTTAATTTAAATCGGAGAAAAGAGCCAACATTTTTGTGTTCACTTCACATGGAATTACTCTATATATCCATAGGGTCACCCTCTATTACATTTGTAAAATGTCTATTTCGAGCACAGTATATTTGGCACATACTGGACTCTTGATCCGAGAACGATCATTACCATATTAAATATTTATATATTATATACAATCACATATTGTCTACTCGTATATTCAGAAATTGTATACTTTTTCGTAAGAATGTTCTCGTTAAACCAAAGTTCTCTGCTTTCTTCTTCTGAAAGCTGATTGTTTATCACTTTTTCTATAATCATCTTTTCTTTGTTATGTGCTGTTAATATATCATGTTTGTGTTTTAGTATAATGTTTAAAACTTTATTTTGAAAGTTCTCTATATGTGTTAATAGTGTTTTTGCAGGTTATAGTTTAATTTTGTTCTACTGGTTTCCAATACGTCGTATATGTTTATCATGGCGTTATTAATAAAATCTGGGATTATTCCCGAATTTCGACATTTGATTAAAAAGGTTATTGAAGAGTGAATCTTTTCAATTTTCACTCTCAAATTTTAATGTCTATTTATATCTTTTATTATGAATTTGTTGTTCCGTTTAAGATTATTGTAGATAATTTTGTTGTTATGTTTTTTTCCTTTTCGGCATGCTCTCCGTTAATTATTTAATGTTTTTTTGTTTTTATTCGACCTTTTTCATTATCAACCTCGAGGTCTGTGAAGACCTCGAGCTTGAAATAATTAAAAGAAAAATCGAATTGTTTATATACAAACCTACATTTTCCAACCAATATATACAAAACCTACATTTTCCAACCGATCTTTATAAAAGATATTAATCTCGAACATTGCGATTCTAGAAGGAAAACTGTATATTTACTTATTATGCTATAATAACGTGGTGTAGGTGGATATTTATAGCATTTATAGAAATGTGTTTTTCAATCATATCGGTTTTCAATTCATCTTCATGAGAAAAAAACATATTAAACGTTCTATCTTGAAAGAGTATATATAAATATGTATGAAAGTTAATGAGAAAAAAACTAAATAAAAATTAAATTAACTCGCATCTGTAAAATAACTTCAAGAGTAAAATGCGTTTTTGTGGAAAACTGTAAATTCACCGCAAGTAATACATTCCTTTATTCTCTGTTCGTAGAAAACGCCGAATGAATTTTTTCCAAGAATGTAAGTTTTCATTAGTTTACTATATTGTTTGTTTTAACCACAATAGCTGAAATGATGTGAACAACAAACAAATGTATTCAAACCTCCACGAAATTCTAGCCACTAGACTATATTTCGTTTCGTATTTTTATTAAAAAATTCCCAAAACATAATGGAAAACATAAAGGTACTCTGACTTCAATATTTAAAAAATAAAACCAAATTTCCATCATGCTGTGACCTGCAGCAAATTGTAGAAAACAGAATATATTTCAATTGATATTTTTATTAAAAAAATTGCAAAAACTATATGAAAAACTTGAAATACCATACCTATATGAAAAACTTGAAATACCTCTCTGATCCGTCTTGCGTCGCATCTGTTGTTGAAAGCCATAGTGAATATAAAAATTCTATGTAACTCTAGAAAATTTATTGTGAATATTGAGTCAATTTCATGTATTCTCGCGTCGTTCCAACAAATAAAACCATTTTGTTTTGCACGTCCTTTTTACCGAGGTGTTAACATATTTATTGAACATTTTCAATTTGATTTTATAGAGCTGAAATATTTCATTTCAGTTTATGGCATGTATTGTTTAGAAAACAGAAAAATCTATAACCACAATACGAAGGTTCACATAAAATGAATATGGGCATACAATAGAGTCGGTTGTGAAAACAATAAAAAAATTCTCAACAAATAAAGTCAATTCTTAATTTAAAGACTACACGATTCTGCTTACAAATTTAGATAATAGGTAGTGCAATACGAAAATAGAACAATTTCTATATATGAATTTAGATTTTACCTGCTACCCAGTTTAATGTATACATATTGGCCACTATATATATATATAAATATAATATGTATGACATCGTGTGTCACAACCAAAACTTTAAATCACGGTTTTTATTTTCTATTTTGACATTACTATTTCTATACGTAACGCATTCTGGCAGAAGCATTGAAAACAATTTGTATGGAGGCGTAGAAAGTGTTATAGTAAATCGAATATATTACTTTTAAAAACAATAGCTTAATATAATGGCGAAAGTTTACAAATGTTGCCGGTTCATAGATGTGCACATTGTGTACACCATAAGAAAGAAAGGATTGTGATTCGGCTCATGTGCATATTTCCAAAAATTTTATTAGTTCATTTCCATGAAAAAATGTTTTTGAAATATTTCAAGGCAAGCGAACATTGTATTCTGAGTTATTGTATTTTCCGTTCGTTGATACCTCTGAAATCTATGTATTCCATTATACATTTTAAGCAGTGAAAGACATCGACACCAATACGTAAAGAAGACATATTCTGCCACTGATATGGCTAAAAGTGACCAGTTACTATGTTATTTGGCAATAATATTCCTAAAAAAGTATACCACATTAAAGCACGGTTTGATATAGCTGCTACTGTAGCCAATATATGGATATTTTGTGGATGCAAACTTCGACTTTTCTGCTAACGACCAATTCCACAATCTTCACACGTAAATTACGACTATGTACATTTGGAAACTCCCACTACGATATTTTTATACCCTACACCACACTGTGGTACAGGGTATTATGACTTTGTGCATTTGTTTGTAACACCTAAAAGGAGAAGAGATAGACCCATTGTTTATTATACCGATCGACTCTGAGTCGATTTAGCCATGTCCGTCTGTCTGTCTGTCCGTCTGTCTGTCCGTCTGTCTGTCCGTCTGTCTGTCCGTCTGTCTGTCTGTCTGTCCGTCTGTCTGTCCGTCTGTCTGTCCGTCTGTCTGTCCGTCTGTCTGTCCGTCTGTCTATCCGTCTGTCTGTCCGTCTGTCTGTCCATGTATTCTTGTAATCAAAGTGCTGGTCGTATTTATGGTCCGATTGTGATGAAATTTAGCATAGTGCTCTCTTTTGGCCCAAGGACGATCCCTATTGAAATTGTTTAAAATCGGTTCGGATTTGGATATAGTCCCCATATATATGTTTCACCCGATTTGACATGTAAGCGCTGTAGAAACCACATTTTACATCCGATCTTTATGAAATTCGGCAGAGAGAGTTTTATTATTACGTGAATGAACACTACCAAAGTAGGAACTGTATTTTAAATCAGATCAGTACGAAATTTGGCAGAGGGAGTTCTCTTATTACATGAATAAACACTGCCAAATTCGGGGAAAATCGGTTCAGATTTAGATATAGTCCCCATATATATGTTTCACCCGATTTGACATGAAAGCGCTGTAGAAACCGTATTTTACATCCGACCTGTACGAAATTCGGCAGAGAAAGTTCTATTATTACATGAAAAAACACAGCGCAATTCGGGGAAAATCGGTTCAGATTTAGATATAGCCCACCCGATTTAACCTTTAAGCGCTGTAGCAATCGTGTTTTATATCCGATCAGTACGAAACAGAGAGAGTTTTCTTATTACATGTATGAACACTGCCAAATTCGGGGAAAATCGGTTCAGATTTAAACATAGTCCCAATATATATGTTACACCCGATTTGACATGTAAGCACTGTAGAAACCGTGTTTTATATCCGATCAGTACGAAAATCGGCAGAGATAGTTTGCTTATTACATGTATGAACACTGCCAAATTCTTATCGCAATGCCCATTTTCGCATTTGTAGGTAGGTGTAGGGTATTGTTTTAAATTGGCGGTGTACATCAGATTTATAGATAACAAAAAATTCGCAATATTGAAATATTGCCAATAGCGCGTATTTTATTAAAAAACTTACAAATGCTCACATTTATTGGAAATTATGTTATAGTTCTAAATTTCCGCGATTCAATGTAATTATGTTTCTCCTTTTGGTAGAAAATCGGCCCCGCCCGACTTTCTGTCTTTCCTTACTGGTTTTAAATTGGCGGTGTTTTCGATAACAAAAAATTCGCAATATTGAAATATTGTCAATAGCGCGTATTTTATTAAAAAACTTACAAATGCTCACATTTATTGGAAATTATGTTATAGTTCTAAATTTCCGCGATTCAATGTAATTAAGTTCCTCGTTTTGGTAGAAAATGTTTTTTTTTTTATCTTTTCTTAGTTGAGTATACCGGATGATTCCTAACAAAACCTCATTAGCTGTTTGTGGCGTCAATCTAAACCAATTTTCGAAGCTTTCGAAAATACTATTTTTCATAATTCATAAAAATCTAATGGAAATTGAACTGTTTTAAACCTCAGATGCAATATTAAGAGACATATGTATATTGTGTATGGGTGTATGTAAACGTGAACCGATTCTCGGATCAAAACACTACATTTACCAAATTATAAAATGGAAAATACGATTTTCTTCAAATTTGACAGTGTTTATTATTGGTCAAATAAACCTAGTTGTGCCTAATTTAATAATGTTCGGAAGTAAAATACAACTTCTGTAGCGCACAAATTCCTCAACTGATTTTCTTCAAATTCAGAAGACCTCGCCCTTGGATAGATGAACTTCCGTACCACAAGTCCCAAAACGATTAGATGTAAAATATAGTTTTTATAGCGTTTAGGGGCCAAATCGTAAGGAAAACATATATCGCACCTGTTCAACAAAAGAGTAACACATCAAAATGAAAAAAATTTCCTGAGAGACCAAAAACTTCATCCGTTAATATTATTGCCGTCCAAAAACATGTCAAAAATATGCAAATATCTTATTAATTGTATTTTCTTGCAATTTAGCGACACAGTCTATGGCCTCCACAAATTTTGTTTTAATTTTGAGTAGTTACTCTTTTGTTGAACAGGTGCACATTTAACACCTCACTTTTAAAATAACTCGTTTTAGTAAGACTCTTCACTTTGTAACAATCGAAAAAAAAACTTGTTTTGACATTTTTATCAAAAACTGTATTTATACCCTACACCACACTGTGGTACAGGGAATTATAACTTTGTTCATTTGTTTGTAACACCCAAAAGGAGAAGAAATAGACCCATCGTTTATTATACCGATCGACTTAGAATCACTTTCTGAGTTGATTTAGCTATGTCTGTCTGTCTGTCTGTCTGTCCGTCTGTCTGTCTGTCTGTCTGTCTGTCTGTCCGTCTGTCTGTCTGTCCGTCTGTGCATGTATTCTTGTAATCAAAGTACAGGTCGCAATTATGATCCGATCTCGACGAAACTTTACACATATCTTTTTTTTTGGCCCAAGGACGATCCCTTTTGAATTTGGTTAAAATCGGTTCAGATTTAGATATAGCCCCCATATATATGTTACCCCCGATTTGACATGTAAGCGCTGTAAAAACTTTATTTTATATCCGATCAGTATGAAATTCGGCAGAAAGAGGTTTCTTATTATATGAATGAACACTGTTAAATTTGGAGGAAATCCGTTCAGATTTAGATATAGCCCCCATATATACGTTACCCCCGATTTGACATGTAAGCGCTGTAAAAATGTTATTTTATATCCGATCAGTGCGAAATTCGGCAAAGAGAGGTTTCTTATTACATGAAGGAATACTGCTAAATTCGGAAAAAATCGGTTCAGATTTAGATATAGCCCCCATATATATGTTAGCCCCGATTTCACATGTAAGCGCTGTAAAAACTGTATTTTATATCACATCAGTATGAAATTCGTCTGAAAGAGGTTTCCTATTATATGAATGAACACTTTTAAATTTGGAAGAAATCGGTTCAGATTAAGATATAGCCCCCATATATACGTTACCCCCGATTTAACATGTGAGCGCTGTAAAAATTTTATTTTATATCCGATCAGTGCGAAAGTCGGCAAAAAGAGGTTTCTTTCTACATGAAGGAATACTGCCAAATTCGGAGAAACTCGGTTCAGATTTAGATATAACACCCATATATATGTTACCCCCGATTTGAACCATAAGCGGAGGTCGGAGAAAATCGGTTCAGATTTAGATATAGCTCCCATATATATGTTACACCTGATTTGACATGTAAGCGCTGTAGAGACTGTATTTTATATCCGATCAGTACGAAATTCGACTGAAGGAGGTCTTTTTACATGAATGAGTATTCAGGGAAGATCGGTTCAGATTTATATTAAAGCTCCATACATATGTTCCTCATGATTTGGTATCAAACCGCTATAGAAGTTGTATTTTACTTCCGATCATTAAAATTTTCCAGAAAGATGTTTCTCAGGCGCCACGAAATAACCCCCAAGTGAAATAACCCCCAAACCAAAAATGAAATAACCCCCAATGAAATATGCCCCAAATGAAATGAAATAACGCCCAAAGATTTAATGTGAAATAAAGTCCAAATTAAATGAAATAATAGCCAAATAATAAATGAAACACCCCCCAAAAAATATTAGTTAAATCAAAAATGAATAATTCCCCCAATAAAAGTGATATAACCCCTAATGAAAAAAACCCCAAACAAATGAAATAAACTCCAAATTAAATTTATTCATCTAGACAAATATTTTTTTGTGCAATATACATCATTTTTCCCAAAAACAGTTTCTAGTATTTACAGAAACGCTTGTATGGAATCCCCAATAGGCCGACGAAACAAATTAGAATAAAAACTAATGGGAATACCTGCAATTGCAAATTGATAAAACAACGTTGCTACTGCTTTGCAACTGAATGTTGGAACAGAAAACATAAGAAAATAGTAATCCTGGCGAAAAATTAAAAAAAATGTTTCTGAACTATTTTTTGTAATGCATTACTATTTCTTGACGTTTGAAAACTTTTGGAATATAATACATGAGAATTCATGAAAACTTTTGGAAGAGAATTCTCTTCCAAACTATTTCACATATGAATTTCAGTTCTCTTCCAACAGTTTTTGAACATGAAGAAATAGTAATGCAGATGAAAAATGGGTTAAAAAATCGCAGACGAAAAATAGGTTAAAAAATCGCTGCGATTTTTGACCTATTTTTCGTCTGCTTTACTATTTCTTCATGCTTGAAAACTGTTGGAAGAGAACTGAAACTTCGTGTGTGAAATATGTTGGAAGAGAAAACATGAATAGGAATTAATGGAGACGAAAAAAGGTTAAAGATCGCGGCGATTTTTTACCTATTTTTCGTCTCCATTAATTCCTATTCATGTTATCTCTTCCAAAATATTTCCATAAAATTTTCTGACATGAAGAAATAGAAAATCAGACGAAAAATATGCCAAAAAATCGCCGCGATTTTTGCCTCTCTGTTTCCCTTGCTTTATCTTTTCTTCAATTTTTCTCTTACAGCAGTATTCATTCGTAAATTGTTAAAAGGGAACAAACCCAATCAGTTCCTTTACTGATCGGCTCTCTAGCAAAATATTCGCAAATCTTATTTTACTTACCATTTCCAAACATTTAAAGCTTATCAATTTCATGATATAATGCAATCGTACCATCTGGTATGTTTTCTGTAATCTGCTATCCATGACTCTACAACTTAAATTTTCCTATTTGTTATAATTTAAAATTTGTAAATTTTCTTCTCTGAATCACTATTAAGAACTGATTACTACTCTCAAGACCCACCCTAAAGTTACCCCGTCCAATATGTTCATTCGATTGTAACCGCCTAACGACAACGAAGTGATATAACAATTTTATTATTAAAAACTTTCCTAAATTTCATTTTGAATGTCAATGAAATAATCCCCAAATAAAATGAAATACGGCCCAAGAAAAATTTGATTTCGATGAAAATGAAATAAATCCCTAAACAATGAAAAAATCCCCAAAACCCAAAATGAATGAAATAAATCCCAAATTCATTTTATTTTGGGTTTTATTTCATTTTGGTCTTAGTAACAAAAATTTAAAAAAACTTGAAAAAATGAAATGAAACCCAAAGTTAATGAAATTTCACCCAAACCCAATTGTGAATCTGTTTTTTGGGTGTTATTTTATTTTCGGCTTGGGTGTTATTTCACTTGGGGGTTATTTCACTGCGCCTGTTTCTCAATTTAGGAACGAATATTGCTTAATTTAGCGATTATCGTTTCAGAATTAGATAATATGTTTCAACTCATTTACCAATTATTCCAAATTATTATGGCAATGACCCTTATCGCATTATTAGGGAGGTGTAGGGTATTATATAGTCGGCCCCGCTCGACTTTCTGCCTTTCCTTACTAGTTTTTACTTACGAAAGCTTCCTTTAAAAACTTTGTGGTCTATTAGTGGACAAACACAAACATATTAAAAAATGGAGGGCGTACCACATATTTTAGCATCACTCGAGAACTATTTATTTTATTGGGTTCATGAATGCGTTAATGAATCCTTAATTAAGTTGCCTTCAACTTTTCTAATATAATTTGTTAATCCCATTAGCGGTTTCAAAGATATTGCGAAAAATCTGATTTTTGTGAAACTTTTAATAATTTTTTAATTAAAAACTTTAAAAATATCGGAAAATGTCCGAAGAAAATCGATACGTAATTTAAAAAGTTGTAGCTGTCCGTCCGTCTGTTTGTGTGTCTATCTGCTGGCTGATACGATAACTCTTGAAAGGATTAACCGTTTGACTTCAGATATGATATGCGGTAAAACATTTACATTTAGGTTATATTTAGTGAAATATTCATTATTTAATAACTTCTATACTACCTACTCGAATCATCTAAAATTCCACGCATAGTATTAGTTTATCAGTCGCTACCACCTCAAGAAAAATGATCGAAGTTGCCACGCCACTTTTGGTACCTCCCACACAAATTGGCCATTTTGCATCAAACGTTAAATGCGTAATACTTTAATATCAGTTCATACAAATACTTAAAATTTTGTACAGTATAATTTTTTTATAGTACCTAGAGTCTAGTGAAAAGTGGGCGCTACTGGCACGCCCCATTTTGTACCTCCCACACAAATGGACTATATTGCAATAAAAGTTAACAGCTTATAAATTTAATACCAGTGCATAATTATACCCTACACCACACTGTGGTACAGGGTATTATAACGTTGTGCATTTGTTTGTAACACCTAAAAAGAGAAGAAATAGACCCATCGCTTATTATACCGATCGACTTAGAATCACCTTCTGAGTTGATTTAGCTATGTCCGTCTGTCTGTGCATGTATTCTTGTACTCAAAGTACAGGTCGCAATTATGGTCCGATCTCGACGAAACTTTACATATTCATTCTTTGGCCGATTTTGGTTAAAATAGGTTCAGATTTAGATATAGCCCCCATATATATGTTAGCCCTAATTTGACATGTAAGCGCTGTAAAAACTTTATTTTGTATCCGATCTGTACGAAATTCGACAGAAAGTGGTATTTTTCAGGGAAAATGGGTTCAGATTTATATATAAGCTCCTTATATGAGTTCCTCCTAATTTGGTTCAAAAATTGACGGGATGGGAAATCTCAATCTGGGGCAACGAAGTGGCCCAGGTCCAGCTAGTTAAAAATAAATTTGATATTGATGTATTTGATGCAATATATGTGCCATTGGCGACATCGGAAAGGTGGACGTGGCACCGCCCTTCTGTATGAAATTCGGCAAAAAGAGGTCTCCGATTATGTTACTTAACACTGCAAAATTTGGAAGAAATCGGTTCAGGTTTAGATATAGCCCCCAATATATACGTTACCCCCGATTTGACATGTAAGCGCTGTCAAAATGTTATTTTATATCCGATCAGCATGAAATTCGGCAAAAAGAGGTTTCTTATTATATGAATAAATACTATTAAATTTGGAAAAAAATCGGCTCAGATTTAGATATAGCCCCCATATATACGTTTCCCCCGATTTTACATGTAAGCGCTGTAGAGACTGTATTTTATATCCGATCAGTACGAAATTCGACAGAAAGTGGTATTTTTACATTAATGTGTATTCAGGGAAAATGGGTTCAGATTTATATATAAGCTCCTTATATGAGTTCCTCCTGATTTGGTTCAAAAATTGACGGGATGGGAAATCTCAATCTGGGGCAACGAAGTGGCCCAGGTCCAGCTAGCTAAAAATAAATTTGATATTGATGTATTTGATGCAATATATGTGCCATTGGCGACATCGGAAAGGTGGACGTGGCACCGCCCTTCGACTCCAATATTGAAATGTATATATCTGGATAACCATTGCACCAGTAGTCTTCAAATGATGTATGTAATATACGAATTTGACAGTAATATACGGATGTAGATTTCAATACGATTTTAGATTTCAATGAAATTTCAGACTTATTACCTATTAACGTTTGTCCAAATTCATAACGGTTTATATTTTATAGAGTGCCCAATTTGGTCACCTACAAAATTTTTTTACACATTTAGCCATTTTTAAGTCTACATAACTTATGAACGGAATATCAGATTTGAATGATATAAGTACCATTTGAAAGAATTTACATCCTCTCTAAGAATTATAAATTAAGAAATTAATTTTTGCCTATTAAGGACAACAAAAGGACGAAAATGTCCATAATACTTGATTATCCTGAAAAGCATATCTTCAAATTTTTTCGTTTTATTTTTAAAAATTACCCACAAAATGCAAAAATGTCAGCGTTAGTGTCCGTCCGTCTGTCAGTTCGACTGAATGGTGCTAACGATAACTCTGAAAAGGAGTGACCGCACGACCTAAAATTTCGTACTTTATAATATTTATGTTATTCAATCTCAGCTTATGTTTGAAGGACAACCATATTGGCCTACTCTTTGTCGTACCTCCCCCACAAACAGTTAAAATTTTGTGACGTTTAAAGCTCTTATATATTCTATACAACTCATGTGAATCCTGTAAGATTTCATACAAAGGAAATTTTTTTTACCGTATCTATAACCTGATTAAAAATGTGCGAAAGTGCCGCGCCCCTTTTGCTACCACCCACACAAAGGGACCAATTTGTACAAAAAAATCGCATGTTATAAAATTAATACCAGCGCATACAAATGCTTGAATTTTATGCAGTGTAATGTTTTCATAGTGCCTTCAGTCCAGTACAAAGTTGGCGTTATTGCCACTTCGCAAATTTCCATTGAAAAGTTTGACATTTTTTAGCATAAACATACGCAGAACATTTTGACGTGCGACTATCATTTGTGTTGTTTACAGTGACTTGAAGAAATCAATTTGGCAAAAAAAAATGGAATTAACTCGTGCACATTTTCGTGCGATCATTTTTCACAACTTTCGACGTTGATTATCATGACAAGTGTGCACCGATGAACTTAAATCTTTGTATGGCGATGAAGAACCATCCTATAGCACTGTTAAATACAGGTTTAATGAATTCAATCGTGGCCGACGCTCGCTCAAAGACGAAGGTCGTCCAAAAACGGCCGTTGTGCCAGAGAACATTAATGCCGTGCGTGAACTGATAATGCAAGATCGTGATGTGACATACCGTGAAATAGAGGCATCCTTGTGCATACATTCGATATTGCATGAACACGTTGTTAGTTTATTAAACTAAGTGAATAATAATTCAAATTATTCTGTATGAATAGTTTGCCGTTTCGATAAATTCGAAAAACTTCATTTCAAAATATACACATTTTGGAAAATTTTATTTTATTTCAATAAAACCTTCGATCGATTCAAATCGTAATTTTGCCTAAACGGGAAAAAGTCAATAATTTCCGAAATTTTGAAAATTTATCGAAGCCCCGGAACAACGGCAATTTGAATAGCGGATCGTTTAGACAGCTGAAAAAAAAGTATATTCTATAATTTGGTATGGACAATTACGCTGATTTTGATTACAGATTAGTACACGATATAAATTATTAGTATGAAGTAAGAATAATTGAATTTAAATTGTTTTGACTTGGCTAAATGGTTACCTGGATTTCAGGCTGAGGATCCACGGAATACAATTGGACCGTATTCCTGGGTGCTTAAGCACCATACAATGATATTTGTTCACACATGCGTTTAAAATGAAGACGGAATTAAAGATTTTGGAAGAATTAAAGGTCCGTGATTAAAACAGAGTATAAATGAGAATCAAATACCATGTTATAAGGCCACATTATGCTAATCCGATCGAATTCGAAACGACATTACCTTGAACTGTGAGATTTTGTGTTCACTCTTTAGATGCAAATTACGAATACCCGCTAAACTTTTGACTTATGCAATATAGGAAATATCATCGATCTACAATAGGAAGATCAGCTATTTTGGAAATCCTATCTAAGTTCATCCGGATAACATACTTCAATCTTATTTATGTAGTCCTAGTTTTGCTATTTATAAACCACTTTATGCCCACGACACAGTCTAATTATACCATATATCACCGTGGAGCGATACAATTGGATAAAATAATACTTTGAAATTTTAGAAGCAGCATATCTCACGTTTCAGGCCTGGATGACTTCTAGGGACATTTAAGGGTGAGACTAATATCAATTTTATCTATTGTATATGCTCTCATAGAACACATACTTTACATCCCACATTTAATCATAGACTATTTAGCTCATAGATCTTTTAAACTTTATTTCAAAATAGTCTTCCCACTTATTACTACTTACACTTCTGATTATAATTTTTTTTGGTTCTGTCTGTTTGTGTTATAATATCTATAATATATAGGATTGAGGAATAATGAATTGCTAAACTTATATTTTTATTCGCGAAGGGTGAAGACATGACGTAGAGAACCCTGGATATGGGCTGATTCCCCAAAGGTCAGCAAGGTAGGGCGGGCGTAGGGAAATATGACCGAACGAACGACATCATAGTTCGGCGAATCCCTTGACATAGCCACTTTTCACATCTAACTTCTCCCCTGCTATCCTTTTTTGTTATTATTCTTTCCTTTCATTCTGTCTCACACTATTATTATCTACAAGCTACCTTTATTTTACTTTTATGGGAACGATCCAGATCCTATTTCCGAAGGAAAAGAATCGCCCCCATGACTGAGCACGGCTGAGCCCAGAAGGTAGCACCCTCTGGAGGAAATAGGACCTGATACGGAGGATCGTTACAACGTGGCCGTAAAAAAGGTTTGTTCTCGTTTGATCGCTCAAAAAAAGGCTCGTGTCGATTAGTGCAAAGGAATTTTGAAAAAAATACGATCGCGTTGCTTCAAATGACGTTTATAAGATCGTCACAGGTAACGAATCTTGGATCTATACGTATGAGCCCGAAACAAAACAGCAATCGACCATGTGGGTCTTCGAAGACGAGCCAAATGCAACGAAAGTTGTTCGTGGAAGAATCACTTCGAAGCAAAACTGCAAAACTGGTCATGTGGCGACTGCTCCGCTTGAGCAACGTAGGACGGTCAATTCTGAGTGGTACACCACAATTTGTTTGCATGAAGTCTTCGAAGAAATTCGAAAAACGAACAAGAGAAGACGAATCATTGTGCAAAATGACAATGCGAGCTCTCACCCATCGGCTCAAACCAGCGCCTTTTTGACCGGTCAAAACGTCGAATTGATGGGTCATCAACCGTACATCCACCATTATTGACAAGAAATTAAATAATTACAACTAACCTTTTAAAATAGGCTCCTTAATTTTTTGATATATCAAATGGGGTGATTTCGGAAATATGGCTCAATTTTTAAAAGTGCAGTAATTTTTTGCATATGCATTTGGCGGCATTCTCCGTTATCGCTTATATCCATTATGGAAAACGAAATATATGAAGAACCATTCACAAGAAATTAATTGGGTCAACAGTTACTCAATTTAACAGGCAAACGAATATGTCTCAAGGGCCTTGAAATTTTAAAGGTGTTGTAAACGGTATCACAAAATTAGTATTCCAATCCTATGATGAAGTGTTTACAATACAACCATATCGCTTCATGATTTGCTTCTATCGCTTTCAAACATTTATCCGTATTATCTTTCTCTGAATGTAAGGTTAGATGTTATATTTCTCTAAGTGTCAGGTTACACTTTGGTCGAATTACACAACTGAAATATTCTCTCTTGTTTTCGTACTTTACGTATTTATTTATATTCTAAGACTTAGATCAGCCGTTTAAAAGATGTAGATCTAGTTTATGCCCCACAAAGGCATTCCAGGAATACTGAATCAACGTCGTGCTGCCGTTGTTCATTTTGTAAAAAATATTGTAAAAGCTGGAACGAGTTAAATCACTATAATGCACTTTTTTATACATTATTGGGTTAGCGTGAAATCAGATTGTTTCTTTTCTTGGTAATGGATTTTGTGGTGTGAATTGAGGCAAACATTAACCTATAAAACACATATATCTTTGGTGATTCTTCCTTTGTTCGCAGATACATGTAGTTATATATGTGTGAATTTTCTTACACTACTTACCTATATATATATATGTACATAGCACCCTAGTGGTGCAGAGAAAGAAATCTATTATGGAATAACTTTCCCCCCCTTCTGCACTATGTAAGTATGTGGTGGGGAATATGCGATATTTTATTCATTTCACGGTTTAGTGATTTTTGCGTTCTTTATGCGATTTCTTTGTGAACGTTGTTTCCTTCCTCTTGTTATTGGCGTTGTTTATATTATGGTTCTCATGGTTTATCCTCGAATGTATTATAAAATATATGAAAGTAGACGACAGTGTAGCAGATGGGGGGGCAACTGTATTCGTTATAAAATTTTAAAATAAAAACAAGCACATAAAGACCAAAGGAAGGAAACGACTATATGATATCCATATAGTTTATATATATATATTGTCATACATTTGAAATGTAATCAATATTTCTACAACAATTAGGTGCCAGAAGCGTTATAAAACATATTTGAATCCTTCAATTTTCATAAATTTCTAGTACATAATAATATACTAGTATTACTAGTATATACACAATAAAGCTAGTACATAAGGATTCAAGTAGGACGGATCCGACCATATATCCTATATCACCTTCATAGCCAGAATATTAGAAAACAATATTCGCAGTATTCGTTCTTGGATCAAGCATTTATCAAAAATCGAAATGGATACATGTATACTCGAATACATGGCTTATAAATAAATCTAAACCGATTGTTATACTATACACTACACTGTCGTCCAGTGTATTATAAGTTTGTGCATTTGTTTGTAACACCCAAAAGAAGAAGAGATAGAACTATTGTTTATTATACCGATCGAATTGGAATCACTTCTTGAGTCGATTTAATCAAATCCATCCGTCTGTAGATGCAACGTTGTAAAAAAGTGCAGGTCGTATTTATGGTCCTTGTGATGAAATTTAGCACATTTATCTTTCTGGCCCAGGATGATCCGTATAGAAACTGGTGAAAATCGGTTCAGGTTTAGCTATAGCCCACATATATTCATTTTAATCTGATTTGGGTTCTAAAGGTTGTAAAAGGTGTATTTTATACCAGATCGAGGTAAAAATTGGCAGAGAAAAATCTCTTTATAATCGGTTCAGAATTCGATTTATATGTTCCTTCTGATTTGACATCTAAGTACCATAGAAGCTGTATTTTACATGAGATCAAGGAAGAAATTGGCAGAGAGAAGTATCTTCAGCCATTAATAAATACTACTCAATTTAGTAGAAATCGGTTCAGATTAAGATATAGCCCCCATTTTTATGTTACTTCCGATTTGTCTTCTAATGCCAGATCGAGAAAAAAATTGGAAGAGAAAAGTCTCTTCACCCATTAATAAAGACTAATAACTTTAGTGGAAATCGGTTCAGATTTTGATATAACCCCCATATATATGTTCCTTCTGATTTGGCTACTAAAGGCTGTATAAGCTGTATTTACAGACCCTTGTTTCGAAAATTGGTAGAAGGGGTCTTTGCTCTACGAATAAATGCAGATAAATTGTATAGAAATCAGTTCAGATTTAGATATAATAATTTCGGTTTTTCATGCAAGGATAGGCAAAGCTAAATTTTTCACACGATTTTTAAGAAATTTAAAAAAGTGATTTCTTGATCCATTGGCTGATAGTACTTATGAGTTTCAAGGTAGTCGTTTCAAATTTAGTTCAAGTATACGTTGTGGCTGCAAGTTCGTCGCAGATGCGGACGACGTGGCAATCGCAGTGAGTGGTCTTCAGAGACATCCTACATGTGGCTCTGAACAAATTGGCTAGATGAGCCAGAAGCAGAGGTTTGGGCGTTAACCCAAACAAGACAGAATTGGTTCTCTTTACTAGGATGAATAATGTCCCACATGTAGACTCTCCACCTCGGATAAATGGAACAGATCTAGTCTTTTCTGAAAGTGCAAAATTTTTGGAATAATTCTAGATAGAAAACTGTTATTTAGACTTAACTTATTGAAACGTGTAAGGAAGGCCAACGTCGCCTTATATTCATGCAAAAAGGCTGTAGGGTCCCGGTGGGGCCTCTTTCCTAAAATCGTCCACTGGATATACATATATAGCAGTACATAGTTCGTCCAATACAGTTATACGGCATTGTGGTATGGTGGACGGCAACTGACAAACTAACGATCACCAACCTACTATGAAAGTTTCATAGAACTGCCTGCCTGTGCATAAGCGGAGTCTTAAGGACTACAGCGACTGAGTCTCTACAAGACCTACTCCACATACTGCCGATTAATACTGTGGCGAGAGAAGTTCAACCAGAGCGGCAATAAGATTAAACTGCCTATCAATGCGGAGGTACAAGAACTACGTTCACATGAGGATGTGAAAGTGTAGTGCTATGGTAACCGACCGAGTGGACTATATACCAACTATGTAAACCTTCGATAGAAATTACATCACTATGATTCCCGCCAGAGATGAAAAGGTTGGAAGAATACCAGGTAATTGAAACCATATCCACTTCTAAACGGATGGTTAGAAGCTTGATGAAAAGGTTGGCTTCGGAGTACACTGTG
This sequence comes from Eudasyphora cyanicolor, assembly GCA_963930755.1. NCBI lineage: Eukaryota > Metazoa > Arthropoda > Insecta > Diptera > Muscidae > Eudasyphora > Eudasyphora cyanicolor. The sequence goes on along the minus strand of OZ005734.1, from coordinate 217,407,579 downwards.
AAGAACTTAGTCTGGATATAGCTCACAGACAACCAGATACCTGCAGTGTCTTTCAAGCCGAAATAATGGCAATATGGGAAGTCGCCAAGTGGCTGAGTCGCAACATAGTAACCAACACTGGCGTTGTCATTTACTCGGACAGCCAGGCTGTCATCAATTCTCTGGAGGCAACATCCCTAAATTCACAAACAGCCCTCGACTGCCGCAGATCTCTTAACGAAATGGCTGAGCAGTTTAATATACACCTCACTGCAAAGCCGACGAACTTGCTAGAAAATGGACGACATTACAAATTCTCGAAGAATTTGCATATATTGGTGCGCCACTATCCACGTGCAAGCTTTGGCTTAGGCAAGAGGCAATCAGGCAGTCCAACGAAAGATGGACAAAAATCGGCACCTGCAGGGTAGCTAGACAAATCTGGTCAAGGTATGACCTGATAAGATCAAAAGATCTCCTCGCACTAGAGAGGCAAAGATTGTCTACGTTAGTATCAGTTCTGACGGGACACTGCTTTTAACTTTTGTTTCAAAATAGACCATTTGTGTGGAAGGTACAAAAAGGAACGCGGAAACTTCGTCCATTTTTCTCGAGGTAATAGTGACTAATAAACTTATACTATTTGTAGAATTTCCGAGGATTCAAATAAGTAGTATAGAAGTTATTAAATACTCAATATTTCACTAAATGTTAACCCTTTGTGGGGGAGGTACTAGAAGTAGTGGACCAATATGGGCCATCTCCGAACTTAGCCGGAGATAGAAGAAAATATTACCACATACCAGATTTGAAGTTAATCGGTTACTCCTTTCGAGAGTTATCGTGCGCACCAGCAGACAGACAGACGGACGGACGGACATTGCTCATTCGATTAAAAATGACCCAAAACGGATATCCGCCGAACGTACTTAGGATCTTAGGTCACTCCGTCGATGTGGTGAGGGGATACAAATTTGTTCCAATTTTTTAAAGCTAGCATCCTAGCGAAGAGAACAATGCATATACATTTTTTTCTAATTGTTTAATCGACAGTTACTAAACTTTCGTTTATACGCGAAAGCGTGGTTTTAAGCATTTTTAGCCCTCATGAGAAATTATGAGGGCTAAAAATGCTCAAATTCAAATTAATTTGAATGGTATCCTGCTTTATCGAGTTTATACTGGGTAATTCCAAATAAATTCGACACAGTAGGGGAACCGACTCTTCTTTAAATTTCACAAAATTTTGTACATATATACTAGAGAATACTATGAATTTTATGGTATACTTGATTTTTCGAAATTCGCACTGGTTCGCGTTCTTTCGCGTCAGAAATATAAGATTTTTAGTAAATTTTTTCAAAGGAGACAATCTTGGGAATGACACATCGCTGGAACGCGTTATCGCATTGTTTTCATTTAAACGTCATATAAAAGGGTTAGTTCTCTATTTTTAATAACTGCTAGAAAGATCACGCACTGTCCTTCAGTAAGGATCCTTAAAGTTGCAAAATATTTTTGCTTCCACAATATCTCAAAAAAGGCATTCGTTTTTTGTTCGCCTTTTTCTGTGTGTATAGCCCCGGGCATGATCTACAACATGTCAAAAAATCAGAATGGGACGGCCATGGGATCAGGAGAAAATGCATAATTTCCAAACCTTTATATTTAAAAATAAAATTTTGAATAGAATTTTTAATCTGGTTTTGTTTATTCTATGGCAAACGTATGAAAGAAGTTAGTGAGAAAGCTCATATCAGGTACCGACAAAATACCCTACATAGACCATTTTCTTCAAAATGTCGGATAGTTTTCAGAAAAACGTCATCGTAGATGAAGGAGTTTACGCACTAAATCGGAAGAAATAGGCATACTGAGCTGGGAACCAGTATCTTCAAAATTAATTTGTATGAATTTAAAATACGACAGGGTCCCAAACATGACGCCGTTCACAAAATGAAAAGTAAACATTGAAGTATTAGTGACGTTTAATTTTGTGAAAATAATTTTCTGGTCGAATTTAATAACGAAATATGAGTTTAGATTTTAATAAGCGATGCTGTAATCCGCTAGATTTACCTCACAGTACAAATGTACATGATTTAAGACCAGTGCCCTCCTGGATGCGGAGTATATACACCAACATTAATGAAAACTCCAAAATTTGTTCAAAATGCAGAAAGAAAGTTGCAGTACAACGAGATTCCCAGAACGTTCAAAATGAAGAAATATCCAGAGTGAAAGATAGTACTTTCATCTTGAAAAATGATGCAATGGAATATCTTAACAAGTGTTTAGTGACTTTAGATGAACCACCTATCAATTTTAAAAAAGAATACAGCGAGGAGTATATTAGAGGAAAAATGGAACGATTTAAAAATTGTGTTCTGGAAAAAATATTCGGTTATAGCCCAACAAGTAACAAAAATCAATCAAATGAGTCAGAATTTGTGAGTACACTGAAAAAAGAATATGAAATTAACCAAGATCGAGTTGCGAAAAACACTTGCATCAAAGTCTTGCCAAAAAAGTGGTCTTTTAGACGAATAAAAGAAGAAGTACCATCTTCAACTTTATTTTCAATAAGGAAAACTAGGGGAAACATACATCAACCGTCGACAAAAATCGAAAATACAGCTAAAAAGGAATTAAACGAAAAAGTTGTAAATTTCTATTGCAATGACATGTACAGTCGCATTATGCCTGGTAAAAAGGATTATAAGTCGATAAAGGTAAGCACTTGAGATATCCGAAAGCAAATTGTTTTCCAGGTTAATCACGAAATACAGCTAATATTTTATTATTATATTAATGTGAAACATTCAACATTATATTTACTTTTTAGATCGATGGTAAGCGGGTTCATGCTCAGAAACGCTTTCTATTACTTAATTTAAACGAGTTATATGCGGAGTTTCGCGAGAAGTATCCAAACGTTAATATCGGATTTTCAAAGTTTGCTTTACTGAGACCCGAGCAATGTGTCTTAGCAGGAAGTAGTGGCACACATTCCGTCTGTGTCTGTGTTATTCACCAGAATATGAAGCTAATGTGTGAAGGCGCATTTAAATATAATGCGATGTATAATGATTACCACATATGGATGAATATGGGAATATGCGTAAGTGCATCGACCAAATGTTACTTTCGAGAATGTTCTGAATGTCCCGGGTTTGAATCAATAAGAGAATCGCTCCGCTCTTACTTCGAAAATAATAATATACAAACTGTAACCTACAACCAGTGGACATCGACAGATAGATCCAATTTATTGAAACATCAGGACAATGTGGTCGATTTTATACAAAAATTTTTGAATCGTTTGCCAAAATTGCTGAGACATTCCTTCATCACGAAAGAGCAAAATAAATATTTTAACAATTTGAAAGAAAATCTAAATATCGGGGAAATTCTGGTCGTAATGGACTTCTCAGAGAACTACTCTTTTACGCTACAAGATGAAGTCCAATCTTTTCATTGGTCAAAAGGTCAGATAACAGTGCATCCCTTCGCCATTTACTATACGAAGGATGGACAATTGCAATTTACAAGCTACATTGTAATAAGCGACTCTTTAAAGCATAACTCATCTTCTGTAAAACTGTTCATATCAAAATTTATGTCGCCAAGGAAAATGTGGATGATATTAATAAGATTTTGTACTTTTCGGATGGTTGTGCAGCACAATACAAAAACAAAACCAATATGTACTACCTATCACGCCATAAAACAGACTATGGAATTGAAGCAGAGTGGAATTTTTTTGCCACGGCACACGGCAAGAACGTTTGTGATGGTCTAGGGGGTACAGTTAAAAGATTAGTATCTCGTGCCAGTATCCAAGGTAAAGAAGGAGGGATTAAGTCTGCAAAGGAATTTTATAGATTGGTCAAAGAAAATATTAAAAATATGAATTTCGAATACGTTGACGAAAATAAGTGATTAAAGGAAGAGGAATATGTAGCCAACGCAACACCAGTACTAAAAGCTTTACCACAAACACAATTAGTGCACCATGTTTGTCCTGTTGGAATTGGCAAAGTAATCACAAAATATTTCTCATCCGCTGCTGAATATAAAACACATATTATATCAACCATACCAATCAATGTAAACAATTAATACATGATAAACATATTATATTATTAAAATATAAATATACCAAATTCAATTTATTCCACAGGAAAAAAATATTTTATAAAACATATTTTACCAAAATAAGAATTTTCCTAAGTTCCTATGCCCGTCCCATTCTGAATTTTTTATATGTGGTATAGCATGGTCGGGACTATATGCACAAAAAAAACGAACAAAAAAAAGATGCCTTTTTTGAGATATTGTGGAACCAAAAATATTTTTCAGCTTTACAGATCCTTACTAAAGGATAATGTGTCCTTTTTCTAGCAGATATTAAAAATAGAGGACTAGACCTTTCATATGACGTTTAAATGAAAAAATGTGACAACGCGGTCCAACAATGTGTCATTCCCAAAATTACTTCCTTTGAACAAAATTGACGAAAAATCGTATATTGCTGGCGCGATAAAACGCGAACGAGTGTGAATTTCGACAAACGATGTATATCACTAAATTCCCAGCATATTCTAGAATATATACACCAAGAATGGTTTAATTTTGGAAATTAAAAGTTCCGCAGTGTAAGTTTTTTTGTCTATTTTTTTTGGAATTACCCTACTTCAAAAAATATTGTCAAAATACTACAGGTACATTCTAAGAAAATTGGAATTTTAGAAAAAAAAATGTATAAAAAAATTTGTTTTCATAAAATAGTATGACTAATCTATAGAAAAGGGTTTTTAGATCTCGGATACAAAAAAAATATTGTTCGTTGCATAGTATTGTTGAAGAATACTTTGAAATTACATTCAAATATATACTAAAAATATAAATATTTTTGAGGAATGTAATAATCGCGGCGAAAGTTCCGTTGCGGAAGTTACAAAAAACGGAAGTATGTTTGGAGGTTATCGTGAATTTGCATTTTTATACCCTCACTTTAGTGATACAAGGGTATATATAATTTGCTACGGGCCAGTAGTGTAATACATCGAAGGAGTAACCTATGAACCTAAGTATGTGCGACTGATATCCGTTTTAGGTCATTTTAAATCGAATGAGCAATGTCAGTCCCTCTGTCTGTCTGCTGGCTGGTGCGCAAGATAACTCTCGAAAGGAGTAACCGATTTACTTCAAATTATGTATGTGGTTATATATTTTTTCTATCTCAGGCTAAGTTCGAAGATGGGCCATATTGACCTACTCCTTCTAGTACCTCCCCACAAAGGGTTAACTTTTAGTGAAAAATTGTTATTTAATAACTTCTACATATACTACTTATTTGAATCTTCTGAAATTATGCAGTATTAGTTTATTAAAATGACCGAAGTTGCCACGCCCCTTTTGGTACCTCCAATGCAAAAAGAGCCAAGACATACCAAAAATAAATAGCTCAAAATATTAGTACATACTCATAAGTATACAAGTGTATTTTTACAAATTTTAGGTGTTTTACCCGACTGAAATTTCTTACTTTTTTCAGCCAATTTTGCATAGTAATCAAAAAATAAAAAAAAGAAAAATCAAACTGCCTATTGTGCGGCGGCGAGTTTCATCCGGTCTGGATAATTAGCTTAAATGCAGGCCAATTATGTTATCTAGATCTCTTAGAGATATTGCATATCGTTAGTATATGAGACATCCAACGTTTGAGAACTGGTAGGTTTTTTGTTCCTACAGAAACCAAGCGAAATCGGTTCTCAGAAGTGAGCGTAGAAAACATTTTGTAGGTATTTTTAGTAGCATGAATACATTCCAAATTTGGGGCACCCTTCCTTCCTTCTTGTTGTTGTGTAGCGGATGATGAAGTTGCGTCTGAAGTTACCCATGATGTCAATGTCCTTAATGATTTTTTCTGCCGAACTCTAGTATTAATACAAGCAGAGTAGACTTGAGTGGATATGTTGGTGATAGCTACTCATTCTCTTTAATTGTTTTAATTACAACGATCTTATTGATGCCTTGAGTGCAGTTGATTTTCCCATATGTCTCAGGGTACTTTCTTCATCTTTACAATGCAATGTTTACAACGTCAGTCTTTCCATCTGGCTGAAAAGTGGCCCGTGTTGTCCCCATATCTAAGATTCGGGGTTCATGCTTATTAGAAGAAATGCGTCCTAATAGCATTCTTCCTTCACTTTAAAAAATTGGCGGTTCTGAATTTTGTAGAAGATAGGAAAATGCTTAATAATTGTCAATGTGGATTTAGGCGTGGTCATAGTACTACAACCCACATCCTACATCTAACAGAAACAATAAGAGAAGCAACTGATGTCGGTAATAGTGGTGTATAAGTGGCTTTGGACTTATCCAAAGCCTTCGACAGAGTAGATTATGTTAAATTAATTAACAAATTAGACAACTATTTTAATTTTACTTTCACTGCGTGTAAGCTAATCTATTCATAACTGTCTGGCCGATCTCAATTTGTTTCGTTGAATTGTAGCAATTCTGAAACACGTTACATTTATAGTGGAGTTCCCCAGGGGTCAGTTTTGGGTCCCCCTTCTGTTCATTCTGTTACTTAATAACATAACAAACTGTTTCAATAACCACTGCTCCGCGTTTTTGTATGCCGATGACATACATTTGTATGTGACAAATGTTCTGGAAAATAACGTCAATTTCTTATTGGAATATGTGAACATATGGCTTATAAACAATAATCTTCCTATCAACGTAACCAAAACAAAAGCATTGTTGTTTGGGGATTTACGTATGAATCATAACATTCACATTCATATAAATGGAACTGCAATTGTACCTGTAGAAGAGATGAAGTGCTTAGGAGTTCTTTTTTACCACTAGTTTGATTTCGCCAGTTCTTCCAACCATAGAACAGTCCATCCTAATACTTTAATTTCCGAAATGAACAATAATAATAAAAGCAATAATAATAATAATGATGATGATAATAATAATGATAATAACGTTATTAATAACAACAATAAGAACAATAATAATAGTAATAATAAAAATAATAATACCGTAAACGATGCAGAAGTTGAAATTGCTGTTTTTCCTCCGCCCCTTGTTGAACCCATCTCTGTTACCGCCGGGAGATCAATCCCACTTGTCCAATCTTCGCCATCTTTCTTCCAATCTGCTTTGGATGTCCATCCTACTAATAGCGATTTAGTTGTTGTTCCCCCTCGCAAAACTATCTTTATATCTAGACTTGCACCGGACACTATTGAAGATGATCTTAGTGCCTATATCATGTCTAGATGTAGTGAATTTAACGATAGAAATTGTAAATTGTCTAAATGTAATCCATCCCAACCGAGAGATATTGCCTCGTTTAAGATCCTTGTCCGTCAGAAATTATTTTCCACCTTAGTTGATGAATCGTATTGGCCCCCTGGTTTACTTGTGAAAGAATTTGCTCCAAGAGATAGATCAAGACGGAATTATAATGTTGATATTCGTCCTTTAACTGGCAATCATCCTACGCCAAAAAACTAATTAATTCAATCCTCTATCAGAATGTCCGAGGCTTAAACACCAAACTTAGAAATGTATTTATTAAAAGTTTCTCTTCCAATTTTGATATTCTTGTTTTCACCGAAACATGGCTTAAACCCAGTACATTTAATGCAGAAATTCTTTGTGATGTTTACCACATTTATAGAAAAGATCGTCTTACACGTAGAGGTGGTGGAGTCTTGATTGCTGTACGTGGTTCTTTAGTATCTTCCGTTGTTGAAATACCTTTAAATAGTGATGATGAATTTCTGTGTGTCAAATGCTCAGTTGGCTCTACTATTTTGTTTATAACCTGTTCATATATTCCTCCTTATTCTGATGTAGACATGATAATTATGTAAAAATAGTGAACAGTATGACTAGCGTCAACGATATTATTATTACGTTTGGTGACTTTAATCTGCCTAAAGTCTCCTGGTCACGATGTCAAGATAGTATCATCCTCTTTCCCTCCGATGTAGGTCGTTTTAGAGGTTTTTTTGATATATTATCGGATGTCGCACTTACACAAATTTCGGATATTAATAATAACGACTTTGGTAGTAAGTTAGACCTTGTTTTTTGTAACTCTTCCGAATTACCGTATCTAGATCACTCCCCTTTGTCTTGCCTGAAGATATTCATCATCCTACAGTTTCTCTATCTATTGATCTAAGCTCCTATTGCTCACAGAATCATTCTAGTTCCAATAAATACGTGTCATTTAACTATAGACTAGCTAATATCAATGGATGAAAAACTGCTTATCACAAGTGTCATGGCCATCAATTAGTATTGATTTACTTACTGATGTATCTTACTTTTACTCTGTCTTGCACAACTGTTTCTATTCTTTTATTCCAACCATTATGAAAAGTATGTCTCGCTCTGGACCGGCGTGGTTCACAAAAGAGTTGAGATACCTTAGAAATTTTCGAAATAAAATGCATAAAAAATTCCAACGTAGTGAGTCGTTGGTTGATTACATAAAATACTCCGTAGCAAAATCTAGATTTAATAACATGAACTATATTTGTTATAACAATTACCTAAATAAAATGATATGTAAACTGAAATCAAATCCAAAAGATTTCTATAAATTCGTTAACAGTAAAAGAAAAACTGATGGATTTCCAAGCACTATGAAATATGGTGACTTGGAATCATCCGTAGACTCGGGAATTGTGGACCTTTTCGCGAATTTCTTTGAAAGTACTTATACTAAAAACATCCTACCCTTTACTGATTACCCGTATAAAATTTCATCATTTAATCTTTTTTCACAAATATCATTATCTTATAATGAAGTTCTATTATGAAGTTACTATTCTCCAGGTCCGGATAGAGTCCCGCATTTCATATTCTGGTATATTCCCTCCCGTATGGAAAGAAAGTTTAATTATTCCTTTGTACAAAAAATGCTCTAGATTTAATATCTAAAATTACAGAGGTATCGCAAAACTTAGTGCTATACCCAAACTTTTTGAGAAATTAATCACTGATAGACTCTCTCATTCACTGAGCAGTATCTTATCGGACGTTCAAAATGGTTTTGTAAAGGGTCGGTCCACACACGGAGCAAAAAACGGCCTCTGTAACATATTGCCCCAAACATAGTTTGCAGGCAACATATATATGTTTGGAGCAGCTCCCAAACATATTATGTTTTGGGTAGCAGTAATGTTCCCAAACATTTATATGATTGTATGCAAACATGTATATGTTTGTTCGTCATCATATATATGATTGTATGTTTCCATTTTTATGCTTATATCCAAACATATATGACATGAAACTATAACGGTTCACAGCAACAAGTAACCTAATGGAAATCGTCACTCACTACGTCAAATACAGAAATACAATAACAACAAACAGTAATACACACTTTGCTTCTGAAAAGTAGTTCATGAGCTGCAGAATAGTTTTTGAGTTTTCTGAAAATTACTGAATTTTGAGTAATTTTCAAGGCAAAACTTCAATAGTACAGTGCACTCTTCACTACTGCACCCGGGGTCATTTCAGATGAAAACAATTTGTTAGTGCGGGAGTGTGTTTGTTCAAAGAACATGATAAGCCCACGTACATACATATGTATGTTGGCAAAATAATTTATGTGGGGCAATAAAACGGCGTCAGTATTATAGAACGTTTTGTAAATAATATGTTTTGAAGTAACATACATTCCTTTAAAAAAAAATAATTTTGCACCAAAATAATTGTGTTTTTTAATGAATAACCTCTATACATCTTTGATATCATATTCTTTCTTTTATTTTGAATTTGTTGTACGTGTTAAAACTACAACTAATTTCTTTGAATTCGACATTCACCACACATATTCAATAAAAAAACCCGACCTTAAGCTCGACCGGGCGAGTAAGCATCATCAAATAATAATAATACCCTTTGGTGTCGGTGCCATTCCTCCTCATACACACGGTTACCATATACATATTACCCTTCTTTGCACAAAATTATGAGTCATATAATTGCGCTCTCTGAGAGTAATACTCTCTAAAACTCTAAAAAATATGTTCTAATATATTATTTTGCCAAAAATATGTTAGGACACAACCATATCGTTTTTTAATAGGCTAGAATTTTGCCCCGAACATATTATGATTGTGTGCAAACATAATACAGGGTTGCCCATATTCGACGGTCCCATGTTTTTTTTGGGCCCATTCCAATCGGCTTGTCCGCAGGCAACAATCTTTGCGTCAATTGAATTTTGTACGGGAACAAATGCAAATCAACGCGAATAATCCGTTGTAAAGTGGACCGAGCCATGCCCAACTGCTGAGAACGGCGTTTTTGGGATGTTCTTGGGAACCTCTCAACACTGGCTCGTACGGCAGCGATATTCTCGGCCGATCGCCTTGGTCGACTTTTATTTGGCCTCTTCGGATTAGAAAGAGCCTCACCAGTCGAAAATTTTTCGTATAAACGCTTAATGGTGTTCTTAGAAGGCACACTTCTCACATTTTTTAATATTTTAAAAGCACGTTGAGTTTTCACAATTGACTTCTTCTGTTGAATGTAAATTTCAACTATTTCGCGTGGCGTGTATTGTTCCATGGTAAAAATCTGCTTGGACTGACGCTTCAAACGCGGTATGTCATTAAGCGATCTGACATCTCTGTCAAAAGTTATGGCGTTGCCAGATGGGTCCGTCGAATATGGGAGACCCTATATGTTTACCCACAAACATATATATGATTGTGCCCGTCCCAAACATATATATGATTGCATCCAAACATATTTTTTTCTCCGTGCAGTTACCAATCTAATGGAATTCGTTTCGCACATATTTTCTTCATTATCACAGAAAAAACAGACTGATGTTATTTATACTGACTTCAGCAAGGCTTTTGACACCGTAAATCATGATCTCTTATTGTATAAGCTTAAATTAATTGGTTTTCTTCATGGCTTAATCCGTTGTATATCTTCGTATTTAAAAAGTAGGACTCAGAGAGTATTTTTTAAATGTATTCTGTCTCGTATCATTTATGTAACTTCGGGTGTTCCACAAGGTAGTCACTATTCCGTTCAATCTATATCTTAATAATCTTCCGTCGGTGGTAAACTATTCAAAGATATTAATGTACGCAGATGATGTCAATTTGTTTCTATTGTTTAACTCAGTTCCTTGTATAATTTCTCTACACATTTTCATATCCTGCTCATATGTTTAGGCGAAAATATTTGGAATATGTTCTGCACGAGTTCGGATAAATATGTTAATATACATGTATGATCTGTGCATAATTTCTTGACCACATGATTCATATAAACATTGGTTAATACCATTTTTATACGGCTGTGGAGCCATTAATTTAATGTTAACTTAATATTATTATTTATTTATATTTTTCAAAATTGTTAGTGATTAGATTTATTTATATGTTGACATTTGTTATTATTTAATTTAATAATTTATTATATTTGTATGTAATACCACTTGGATGTACTTGGTTTGTAATACGGATATTTTGGCCTTATTGGCTTTTGTGTTACAATGTATGAAATAAATGAAATGTAAAGGGTATATTATATACTATCCAGAATGGACAGCGTTTCATTTTTCTGTAAATCCACGTATAGAGTATAGCCACTTTGTTGCTATAAATTTGAAAAATAAATGAAATATCGAAATAATTTTTTTTTATGAAATGTGTATACTAAATGAATTGTATAAGTTTTGAACTCATAGACACGAAATTGTTAGTTTTGCTTTGGTAGTGTTGTTCCTAATTCATATGGACTGGCTAAGAAGATAGTTCTATCAGACTCGCGAAGTGTATCACGAAAGGTTAATATTAGAGGTGGTAACTGTCCCCATCCTATGATATCCCGATGTACAATACAACAGTTATTAGGTAGGCATTTTCATTCTTCGAAACTCGTCAATTGTGCGCTATACGAGTATACATTGTTCTTTTTTTCCTAAAATTTGGTTAACTAGTTAATAAAACAACCAACTTAAATTGATGGATGATAATTAATAAATAATATTATAATCAAAAAATCAGTATACAAATTTAGCAAAATTTGTAACCTTTTTATAAATCTTGTTTACATTTATTTTATAACAATGTAATTAATGAACATTAATTACCACTATTTCATACATTTTCATGTAAAAAATTTTTCATAAAAAAATTGAGTGTTTACCTGAAAAAGAAAAAATAATACGTATAATAATTGATGTACAAATAGGTTTTTCCTGTTAAACATGAACATTGTTATTGATGAAAACTATTAAATTTTTCCAGGAACATTTAGCAAACCTAGAAATCCAGGTCAGTGTGTCACTAAATGATTCATTAACTTACACATGCAACAATAAATTAACTATTCCTCATTGACCCTTTAATTTAATTTTGATTAAAAAATTGTGGATTAAAAAGGGGTGCAAAAGAACATGGCGAGCTGGAGATTTTTGTTTTGGACGCTAATGATTTCTAATAAAAAGTACAATATATTAGAATTTTTGGTATATACGAGCAGATAAGTACGTTTATGCGTAAATAATGGAGATATCAGTTTTTACGATTTTTAAGGCCCACAATAGAAATTTTAATATTTTTTGACCTGAAATGGAGATTATTAATGAAAAATAAAGAAAACTTACAATTATTTTATTATTTTTTACACAAATACTTCGCTAGATTATTGACATTTCCATTCATCATTTAAAGATGAAATTTAAGAGAAGATTGGAGAAGATGCAAAGTCAGCTCAAATTCTGTATATAAATAAATGATGGATTTTTTTATGAAAATTTTCTCACGATTGTGAAAGTGATTTGCCCTCATTCTGTCGATTTTGCGTCAAATGTGCAATGGGGAACCCTAATATGCAAGACTAATATTGATTGTTGATGTTTCAGATTTTTTAATATAATTTTTTTAAACCCTATAGCAAACTATGGCATATGGGCAAATGCGAAAAACTGTATACCAAAAATGTAAAAAATGCCAGGTGTGTAATGTAATCATTATGTTGCGGTGCATTCTAATGATATTACCATTGAAATGACACGTTCTGCGGGTTCTATCAAATTTAAATTATAATATTATATAAAAATTTCAGCAGAAAATTTTCGTTTTAACGTGTTGAAATTGCTGTGTAGCGTACGCAACAAACGGATTTCTAGATTTTGGATGAATCACGAAATGTTTTATTATAGTAAGAGCTATTCTAATATACTTAAATATTCCTCTTTCTTTAATGTATATCGATTTTTTTCTGATTACTATGGAAACTTATCTAAAAAACATGCAAATCACTTTAACCTGAAAACCTACTTTCATTTTTTGTAACGTCCACAATGGAACTTTCGCCGCGAATATCGCTTTCATCAATAGTATTTAGGTAAATATTTAAATGCAATTTCAAAGAACTCTGAAATTTTTGTTGTTGCTGAGGGTTATATGAAAATATTGCATTCAGAACGCCAACGGGATGAATATCAGTAAAACAAAATTCTTACGAATGTAACGGTCGCAAACCACGGAATAAAAACTCACGGAACTTCTCTCCCTCGAATTTCATGAAGACAATTGGAAAATGTGGCTGCTCTGGATCTTTAAATTATATGTACTTAAGGGGGCTAACAGCCTGTTTCTCTATGTCGAACGACAGCGATGCGAACGAAAAACAGCTGATTTTAGACCTACAAACTGGCAACAACCAGTATGTTTGCATTCGCTTTGTCGTTCTGATACCATTTAGTATGTCTAAAATCTGCTGTTTTTCGTTCGCATCGCTTTCGTTCGACATATCTTTAAATTCGGAAGTATTTGTTTGGTATCCAATTATGTATAGATCGGGTGGAAAAATGTTACTTCTACTTCGCTTTAATGTCCAATCAAATGTAGCACATATGTTTATGGGGATTTCATGTCTATAGAATTAATTTTTGAATCGATGTCCTCTGATCGGTGCGAAACTTGCACCAAGTTTTGGTCGACATTCCCGATTGTCTTGAAAATATGTATATGCGTTTTATTATGGAAAAGAATCAACTTGTGGTTGGCGAGAAAAATAAAACAATTTTTTTTTTCAAGCCTTTAAAATCTGAAAATTTTGGGGAAATATCTGAAAAGGTGTATTTGGGAAGTTATGTATAATGCAAACGCGTGTACGGAATTTTAGAAAATGAAGGCTTGTTTGTAAGGTCTTTCCATTCTAAAACAAGATAAGTAGACTTAGCACGTTTTTAGGGAGAATGCTTTTTTAATTTCTAGATATTCCTAATTATATTCAGTAAAAATTTGGGGATTATCTGTCCTTCCAATCAAAAGTTATTCACATAGCAGTACAGAAGATTCGATTTACATCATAAAGGAATTCCATACAAATTTAAAAAATTCATCAAACTTTGCCTCTCCTGAAAAACTACCTTTTTGCACTTAGCATAGTTCAGAACGGAGGTATCGATATTATCAATGCCAGTTAATTTAAAGTTTTAAAAAGCATTAGTTGCATATGCAAATTTATTTTGCCCCATTTGTCCTAAGCTTACCTTGCAAATTTCAAGTTTGTGTTCAGCCTTGTTATTTTTTAAAACAATATTTACCAAAATACAAGTGATTACAAAATTAAGCCCTTTTCGCTCTACGGCGCTTATTTACCGAGATATTTGCATTAAGTTTTGCTAAAGAAAATAAAAAATGTTGGCAAAAAGACAAGTGATAACAAAACTAAGCCCTTTTCGCTATACGGTGCTTATTTACCGATATATTTGCATTTTGTGGCCAAATACAAGGGATAACAAAATTAGGCCCGTTTCGTTCTACGGGGCTTATTTTATCTGCATCTTAATTTTGCTAAGGAAAATCTAAATTTTGGCCAAAATACAAGTGATAACAAAATTAAGTCCTTTTCGCTCTACGGCGCTTACACTATGCAACAAAAATGTTGTCCAAGGGAAGTGGATAACAGTTTCTTGTGCAACCACAAACACGAAAAAAATATTAAAAATTTTTTTATGGTAAATTTTTTTAAATTCCAGGTTTCATGGAAATTACATTCAGTATTTGGACCATATGCAAATACCACTTTCACGTAGAAACTTTGGTTTAGTAACAGTCGTCAAAAATATGAGAAAAAAATGATTTTTTTTTTAAATAAACACTTTTTCCTGGTACAAAAAAAAACATAAAAATAGAAAAAAATCGAAAAAATTATTTAATTACAATTTTAAAAAGCCAGCATGCTGAAGAAGAAAACACTGTCTATTTGAAAAACCTATGGATAGATGTAAAAGTTATGAGCCATTTTGTAAATGTTAGGGAAATTTAAAAAAATCTTGTTTCATATTTTTTCGTTTTTAAATTATGTTTTTGCGTATATTGAATTCGCCATATGTGCGAGAAAGACATATAAGAGACATTGCACTTGCATTTTATTTTATGGGGATTGATGTCAGACATTATAAAATTATAGAGAGGACGAGGTTTTATGGTTGTTCGTAACAATCCATAAAAATGATATGCAATGTCGGTGTAATTCAGCGTTAAAGAAATAAGTCGATTTTCTGAAAAATATTATAAAGTTATATTTCGAAGTATGAACTTTTCAATGTGTAAATGATCCCGACAATTTCTGCTACAACTGTCAAAAATATGTTATTAACCAGTAAGGAAAGGCAAAAAGTCGGGCGGGGCCGACTATATAATACCCTACACCTCCCTAACAATGCGATAAAGGTCATTGCGATAATAATTTGGAATAATTGGTAAGTCGGCAGCAACATATTATCTAATTCAGGCCGATAATCGCTAAATTAAGCAATATTTGTTCCTAAATTGAGAAACATCTTTCCGGAAAATATTAATGATCGGAAGTAAAGTACAACTTCTATAGCGCTTTGATACCAAATCAGGAGGAACATATATATGGAGGTTATACATAAATCTGAACCGATTTTCCCTGAATACTCATTCATGTAAAAAGACATCTTTCTGTAGAATTTCGTACTGATCGGATATAAAATACAGTCTCTACAGCGCTTACATGTCAAATCGGTGGTAACATATATATGGGGGCTATATCTAAATCTGAACAGATTTTTTCCGAATTTGGCAGTATTCCTTCGAGTAATAAGAAACCTCTTTCTGCCGAATTTCGCACTGATCGGATATAAAATACAGTTTCTACAGCATTTACATGTCAAATCGGGGGTAACATATATATTGGGGCTATATCTAAATCTGAACCGATTTCCCTTAAATTTGGCAGTGTTAATGAGAAACCTCTTTCTGCCAATTTTTTACTGATCGGATATAAAATACAGTTTCTACAGCGCTTACATGTAAAATCGGCGGTAACATATATATGGGGGCTATATCTAAATCTGAACCGATTTCCCTCAAATTTGGCAGAATTATATCATGTAATAAGAAACCTCTTTCTGCCGAATTTTGTACTGATCGGATTAAAAATACACTTTTTACAGCGCTTACATATAAAATCGGGGTAACATATATATGGGGGCTATATCTAAATCTGAACCGATTTTCTCCGAATTTGGCAGTATTCCTTCATGTAATAAGAAACCTCTTTATGCCGAATTTCACACTGATCGGTTATAAAATAAATTTTTTACGGCGCTTACATGTAAAATCGGGGATTACATATATATGGGGGCTATATCTAAATCTGAAGCGATTTCTTCCAAATTTAACGGTGCTCATTAATATAATAAGAGACCTCTTTCTGCTGAATTTCATACTGATCGGATATAAAATAAAGTTTTTACAGCGCTTACATGTCAAATCGGGGCTAACATATATATGGGGGCTATATCCAAATCTGAACCGATTTTAACCAAATTAAATGGGGATCGTCCTTGGGCAAAAAAAAAATATGTGTAAAGTTTCGTCATGATCGGGCCATAATTGCGACCTGTACTTTGATTACAAGAATACATCTACAGACGGACAGACAGACGGACATAGATAAATCGACTCAGAAAGTGATTACAAGTCGATCGGTATAATAAACAATGGATCTATCTCTTCTCTTTTTGGGTGTTACAAACAAATGCACAAAGTCATAATACCCTGTACCACAGTGTGGTGTAGGGTATAAAAACATTTTTACAGCGCTTACATGTCAAATCGGGGATAACGTATATATGGGGGCTATATCTAAATTTGAACCGATTTCTTCCAAATTTAACAGTGTTTATTCATATAATAACAAACCTCTTTCTGCCGAATTTCATACTGATCGGATATAAAATAAAGTTTTTACAGCGCTTACATATCAAATCGGGGCTAACATATATATGGGGGCTATATCTAACTCTGAACCGATTTTAACCAAATTCAATAGGGATCGTCCTTGGGCCAAAAAAAGATATGTGTAAAGTTTCGTCGAGATCGGACCATAATTGCGACCTGTACTTTGATTACAAGAATACATGCAGACGGACACGACTAAATCAACTCTGATTCTAAGTCGATCTGTATAATAAACGATGGGTCTATTTCTTCTCCTTTTGGGTGTTACAAACAAATGCACAAAGTTATAATACCCTGTGCGAGGTGCGTTTAGTAAAATAATAAAAGAAATATATGTGCAATATTTTGGTATACGAGTTAAAACTATGAACGAACCGTGGACACCTAGTATTTTGTGTAATTCGTGTCATGTAAATCTTACTCGATGGAGTAGTGGAAGCATGCGGTAAGTACTTTATAATTAATGTATTACAATGTTTTGTGGAATAAAACGTTTTAATTTTAGACTTCACGTGGAATTTGGAATTCCAATGATTTGGAGACAACCATTCATTTACGATACGGACTGCTATTTTTGTCTAAGTTAATAGATTGGAGTAGGAAGTGTCCAAGTAAAGCTAACATCCTAATAACGGAAACATCATCAAGTTCAACTGAGGACTCAACTCTGAGCGATTCAAGATTGAGTCAGAAGTCATCGCTTTTAACTCAGTTTCAACTCATTGATCTAGAGAGAGATTTGGAACTGACCAAATATAAGGCAGAACTACTTACATCTGGAATGAAACAGTACATTATTTTTGTCCCAGATGTTAAAATATCATATTATAGAGTCCGTGATATACCTTACACACAATTTTTTACAACTGTGGATAACAGAGGCTTTTGCAAGGACATTCCCGGATTGGTCGAGGAACTTAATAAAACATACAATTCAAAGGAATGGCGTTTACTTGTTGACAGCAGTAAAGAAAGTTTGAAAGTAGTACTTTTACACAACGGAAATCAGAAACCGTCGATTCCCATTGCTCATGCTGTCACCACTAAGGTATCATACGAAACAATGGCTAAATTGGTAAAATACATAAAATACATAAAATATGAACATACCTGGAACATTTTTTGCGATTTAAAAGTAGTTGGTATGTTATGCCTCTGGGATAGCCGATATTTTGCATATTAAGCTGGGGCTCTTTAAAAATTTTGTAAAAGCCTTAAGGAAAGATGGCAATTCACTCTCATATTCAAAAAGTTTATTTAAAAGTCTTTCTTTTCAAAAAATCGAAGATGGAGTTGGGAGATTGGGAGAAATCTTCAAACGTCAACAATGAACTCACAACTACTTCTAATGAAACTCGTTCATGTAAATAACCTCAAATGTACATAATATAAATAAAAGTAATAAATAAAATCGCTATTTAAACAGAAATTAAAAAAAATATTTTTTGAAATTCTCTTACCTCTACCAAAAGGGCTATAATTTCTACATTTATCCATAGATTTTTTTCAAATAGGCATTATTTTGTTACTAAACCACTGTTTCTCCAACATTGGTAGCCCACAATAATAGCTTAATTTTAACGCATAAGTCGACCTGATCGGGCATATACTCCAAAAATTATAGTGCAAATACTAAGAGTACCTTCGACGATAATAGCATTTTTAATAAAAATTTTTTAAAAACAAGTAAGAAAATTTCTGTCGGGTAAACCGACTAAGGTATACACCCTCACTTTGTGAGAAATGTTATATGGAATATTAAACGAATTATTCTGTCAATTTGTGTGGGAGGTACCAGAAGGTTTTCAACAAGTACACCTATTTTTCGCTGCGCCGTTTATTTGCACTGGTATATTAACGTTATGAAATATTAAATTTTGGTATGATTTGGTCATTTTGTGTGGGAGGTACAAAAAGGGGCTGGTGATAACGGCCATTTTTTACAGGGCTATAGGCACTTCAAAAGCGTTACACTGTGCAAAATGGTGTTGCATTTTCGTGCATTGCTGTGAGCTCTTAACTTTTTGTGCAAAATAGTACCTTTGTGTGGGAGGTACAAAAAGGGGCGTGGCAATAGCGTCCATTTTTCACAGGGCTATAGACACTATAAAAACATTACACTGTACACAATTTCAAGCATTTTTATACACTGGTATTAATGTTATAAGCTGTCAACTTTTGGTGCAAAATGGTACCTTTGTGTGGGAGGTACCAAAAGGGGCGTGAATATAACACCAATTTTTCACTGGACTGTAGGCACTATAAAAACATTACACTGTACAAAATTTCAGATATTTTTATACACTGGTATTAATGTTATAAGCTGTTAACTTTTGGTGCAAAATGGTGCATTTGTGTGGGAGGTACCAAAAGGGACATAGAAACTTGGCCCATTTTTCTCTAGTTGATAGCGACTAATAAAGTAATGCTATGTGTGGAATTTCAGAAGATTCGGATAAGTAGTATAGCAGTTATTAAAGATTCAATATTTCACAACATTTTAACACTTTGTGGGGGAGGTACTAGAAGGAGTGGACCAATATGGCCCATCTTCGAACTTAGCCGGAGATAGAACAAAATATACTCCTTTCGAAAGTTATCGTGCGCACCAGCCAGCAGACAGACAGACCGACAGACAGACAGACGGACGGACATTGCTCATTCGACTTAAAATGACCCAAAACGAATATCCGCTGAACATACTTAGGGTCTTAGATCACTCCTTCGATGTGTTACACTTTTTTTCGTAGCAAATGATATATACCCTCGTCACACTAAAGTGAGGGTATAAAAAATGTATCCATAAAAAAATTTTTGGTTTTGATTTTATATAACAGTATGCCACAATCTCTACAAAAAATAATTTTTAGGTCTAGGACACAAAAAAAAATTTTTTTGTTGCGTAGTCTTATATTCCGAAATATTTGCATTCTAAGTTTTGTTAAAGAAAATTAAAATTTTAGACAAAATACAAGTGATAACAAAACCAGTAAGGAAAGGCTAAAGTCTGGCGGGGCCGACTATATAATACCCTACACCACTCTCGTAATATTGAGTAACTCTGATACAGGGTTGCCCATATTCGATGGACCCATGTTTTTTTAAAAAAAATCAAAGAAAAAAATAAAAATTTGGCGGTTGGCAATCTTAATCATTTAATTTGTTCCAAGTAGATTTGTTTACATCAATTTTTGAATATGATATCTCTCAAATGGCCGCCTCTGGCGTTGATGGCGTATTGTGCCCTTTTTGCAGCATTTTCCATCGTTTTCGCCAACATTTCGGCCGGAATAGCGGCTATTTCTTCACGAATGTTGTCCTTGAGCTCTTCTACGGTCCTTGGCTTGTTAACGTAAACCTTTGACTTCAAATATCCCCACAAGAAGAAGTCAGGCGGCGTCAAATCGGGCGAACGCGGTGGCCAGTCCAAATCACCACTTTTCGACATCAAACGGCCCGGAAACAAATTCTTCAGAAAATCGATTGTTATGCGACTTGTGTGCGGTGGAGCGCCGTCTTGTTGAAACCAGAACTGCCTCATACGCTTTCGACGAATAATTGGCATCACAAAATTGGTCATCATGTCGCGATAACGCTCCTGGTTGATGGTAACAGCATGGCCATTTTCGTTTTGGAAGAAAAACGGCCCAATGACAGTTTTCGCACTAACGCCGCACCAAACTGTGACTTTTTCGTCATGAAGAGGCAATTCTTGAATCTCCTGAGGATTTTCAGTGGCGTAAATACGGCAATTTTGCTTATTTACGGTCCCATTCAATGTGAAATGGGCTTCATTGGACATGATAATTTTGTTTTTTTTTTGTTTTTTTGTTTTTTCACAATTGACTTCTTCTGTTGAATGTAAATTTCAACTATTTCAGAGCGCTCGCGTGGCGTGTATTGTTCCATGGTAAAAATCTGCTTGGACTGACGCTTCAAACGCGGTATGTCATTAAGCGATCTGACATCTCTGTCAAAAGTTATGGCGTTGCCAGATGGGTCCGTCTAATATAGGCAACCCTGTATATAAATTTTGTAATTCATGTATAAATTGTTTACATAAATTTACTTTTGGGACATTTTATACTTAAATAATACCCTGTACCACAGTGTGGTGTAGGGTATAAAAACGATTGGATCTAAAGAGCCAAATCGGATGAAACATATATATGGGAGCTATAGGTAAATCTTTACCGATTTTCTTCAAATTCGGCAATGTTGGTTCATGGATCAAGAAACTCTACCATTCTAAATTTCAAAATGATTGGATGTAAAATACAGCTTCTATAGGACTAAAGAGCAAAATCGGACGAAACATATAGCTATAGTTAAATCTTAACCGATTTTCTTCAAATTCGGCAATGTTGGTTCATTGGTCAAGAAACTCTACCATTCTAAATTTCAAAACGATTGGATGTAAAATACAGCTTCTATAGAACTAAAGGGCCAAATCGGACGAAACATATATATGGGAGCTATAGCTAAATCTTAACCGATTTTCTTCAAATTCGGTAGTGTTGATTCATGGATCAAGAAACTCTACCATTCTAAATTTCAAAATGATTGGATGTAAAACACAGCTTCTTCAGGACTAAAGAGCAAAATCGGACGAAACATATATATGGGAGCTATAGCTAAATCTTAACCGATTTTCTTCAAATTCAGCAATGTTGGTTCATGGATCAAGAAACTCTACCATTCTAAATTTCAAAACGATTCGATGTAAAATACAGCTTTTATAGGACTAAAGGGCCAAATCGGACGAAACATATATATGGGAGCTATAGCTAAATCTTAACCGATTTTCTTCAAATTTGGCAATGTTGGTTCATGGATCAAGAAACTCTACCATTCTAAATTTCAAAACGATTGGATGTAAAATGCAGCTTCTATAGGACTAAAGGGCCAAATCGGACGGAGCTATATCTAAATCTGAACCGATTTCAACCAAATTCAATAGCGATCTTAACAGCTGCGAAATACTCTAAACTGCAAAATTTCGGATCGGAGTGAAATTGCGACCTGTAGTCGACGAACAACTTTACATGGATAGACGGACGGACGGACGGACGGACGTGCTTAAATCGACTCAGCTAGTGATTCTGAGTCGATCGGTGTACTTTAAGGTGGGTCTAGCTGTGTTATTTTCAGGTGTTACAAACATCTGCCGTGAAACAAACTTATAATACCCTGTACCACAGTGTGGTGTAGGGTATAATGAAGCCCTTTTCGCTCTACGGCGCTTATATACCGAGATATTTGCATTTCATGTTTTGCTAAAGATAATATAAATGTTGGCCAAAACACAAGTGGTAGCAAAATTTAACCCTTTATAAACTATAAAAATTTAAAATCACAAAATAAACAGAATCATTCCAATAAAAAACAATTTCGATTTCTGAAATTTTTAAATAAAAATGACATTTTTAAAAAGATATGGAAACAGAAGACAACACCAGATTCAAATTTGCAGGATCAGCCCATATTAAATAGGGCTACATGGCTATAGATATTACATATATCTATGTTGGTTTTTTTGTGGTCCAGTAGACAAATCAAAATTTAACTAAAAATACATAACGATATTTGCGAAAATTGGCGAATTTTCCCATATATCTAGGATGTGCTAGACAAATCCTGTAAGAATTGCTCTAACTTGTATATATTTACAAACGAGTTATCTTAGTCTTTTATTGATATATCAAAAACTACCGGCGATCCCAAAATGAATTCTTTTGGACATATAGGGCACAATATGGGTTATCCCCCGGTCCACATTTTTTTAATTTAAAAATATTACTTTTTGGAAAAATATAGATTTTAATTAGTATTTTAAAAATAAATATATGTCAATTTCAAATGTATAAATGTACATATCTCCCATAGTTTTGAAGATTTTTCAACAAAATTGTACATCCTATATCAGAGCACCATATTTAACATTTCCACCAAGTTTCATCAAAATCGGAGACCATCGGCAATTTTTAGGCAGAATTAACATGGTTCTCGTCTGATGTGTTAAATGCAAATAAAATTGTCAGATGCATTAAAAACATTAAGGCCACGAAAATGATTCACTGCAATGCTTATAATAAGATCAACTTACGACCTTTAAAATGAGCCTTCATTTGTTAAAATACGTCCACGCGTTCCGAAAATACATAACTCAAAACGTACGCTTTTTAATAATATTTTCCTATTTTCACAGATTTTAGATGCTAATAACATCTAGAAAAATTTTTGTATTTATTTTCGCCAACCATAAAATGTTTTATTTTCAGCAGGAAATCGATATGGAAATTTATTTTGAAATCGGGAATGGTGACCCAAAAAAGGTGTTCGGTTTCACATAGAATGAACGATAATGTATTTTATTTATCACTGTATTATATATCCGATCAGTACGAAACTCGACAGAAATAGGTTTCTTATTACATGACAGAACACTGTCTAATTAAGGGAAATTCAGATTTAGAATATAGCCCCCATGTATATGTTCCTCCCGATTTGGTATTAAAGCTCTATAAAAGTTGTACTTTACGTGCTATTATCACACAATTTTACCGACAGAAGTTTCTTAATTTAGGAATGAACTTATATATAGCTCTATTGAAAGTCCGATCTTTATATATTATGGCAGAAATGAGGTTTTTGATCCAAGTTGATGCAAATCTGTTTAGATAAAGTATACATAGTCCCATCTATTTGTTCCTATCGATTCTTGATCATTGAAAGTTATTTTCGCAATGCCATTTTTCATATTGTTAGGAAAGTGTAGGGTATGATACAGTCGGGCCCGCCCCGTGCTCGCCTATGAGTTTGGTGGTCGTGGGTTCTATTCCCACATGGTCTTTGTAACCCGACTTTTCCTTGGACCGTACAATTAGAATAAAAATTTACTTTGTATTGTAATTCATATAAATAAATATAATTTTTTCATCTCATAAGCGGTTTCAACCATATCTTACAAGATATTGCGAAAAAATACCTTTTTTTGGATTATAATAATTTTTAAATTAAAACCTCTTAAAAACATCGAAAAATTTTGTTTGATCGGACATGAATAAAATGAAACCAAACCACAATTCAAAAAGTTATAGTTGTGGACAAAATTTCCTAAATACAATAGGTAGGACCAAAATGTCAAAACTCAACACCCTCCTACTCAGACGGTAATTAACCGATATATAACATATATAGCGGCTATATCTGAACCTTTGTTGTGCTCGTTCTGAGATAAAACAAGTAAAAGCGTTAAGTTCGGCCATGCCGAATCTTATATACCCTCCACCATGGATAGCATGTGACCTCACAAAATAACTCAAACCTAAAGAAAACCAGTAAGGAAAGGCTAAAGTCGGGCGGTGCCGACTATATAATACCCTACACCACTCTCGTAATATTGAATAACTCTGATATATAAATTTTGTAATTCATGTATAAATTGTTTACATAAATTTACTTTTGGGACATTTTATACTTAAATAATACCCTGTACCACAGTGTGGTGTAGGGTATAAAAACGATTGGATCTACAGAGCCAAATCGGATGAAACATATATATGGGAGCTATAGCTAAATCTTTACCGACTTTCTTCAAATTCGGCAATGTTGGTTCACGGATCAAGAAACTCTACCATTCTAAATTTCAAAACGATCGGATGTAAAATACAGCTTCTATAGGACTAAAGGGCCAAATCGGACGAAACATATATATGGGAGCTATAGCTAAATCTTAACCGATTTTTTTCAAATTCGGTAGTGTTGGTTCATGGATCAAGAAACTCTACCATTCTAAATTTCAAAACGATTGGATGTAAAATACAGCTTCTGTAGGACTAAAGGGCCAAATCGGACGAAAGATATATATGGGAGCTATATCTAAATCTGAACCGATTTCAACCAAATTCAATAGCGATCTTAACAGCCGCGAAATACTCTAAACTGCAAAATTTCAGAACGGTCGGAGTGAAATTGCGACCTGTAGTCGACGAACAACTTTACATGGACAGACGGACGGACGGACATCGTTAAATCGACTCAGCTAGTGATTCTGAGTCGATCGGTATACTTTAAGGTGGGTCTAGCTGTGTTATTTTCAGGTGTTACAAACATCTGCCGTGAAACAAACTTATAATACCCTGTACCACAGTGTGGTGTAGGGTATAATAACACCGAAAACACCAAAAATATAGTAGATGAGAACAGTAGGAATCACAACAAGTTAGATGCTATATATGGGAGCTATATCTAAATATGGACCGATATGGCCCATTTGCAATCCCAAAACAACCTGCAACTATAAGAAGTATTTGTACCAAATTTGATCAACCTAGCTCTATTATTGCGGACTGTAGCATGATTACCACAGACGGACGGACGGACGGACATGGCTAAATCGTCTTAGAATTTTACGACGATTACGAATATATATACTTTTTGGGGTCTCAGATCAATATTTGGAGGTGTTACAAACGGAGTGACAAAATGAATATACGCCCATCCTATGGTGGAGGGTATAAAAAAACTGTTGCAACCGGATTCCGTAATGATCATATCGGTACCTTAATTTTAAAACTTGCTGTTTATCCGCAACCGAATTAAAAGTTAAAAAATTAGTACAGCAATATAAAGGAATTTCACACAAATTTTAAAAATGCATTAATCTTTGATCGCCTCTCCTGAAAAACTACCTTTTTGCACTTAGCATAGCTTAGAATGGAGGTATCGATATGTAAACTATATGGAAGTACTTATATAATTGTCAGATATACGTCGTTAGGTATACAAAATCGCCATTTTTGATATACAAATGTATATATTATAAATCTATATTTTTGATATAGATATGTAAATAAAAAAATTTTGTTTGGAACGCATATACATCTTAATATATTAGAACAAAATATATTTGCGAATCGACTTTCACAAACAAAATATGTTTTTACACACAAACAAAGGTAGTTCTCCAAAGAGGTTCTCCAAATATAGTTTACGAGTATTTAAAAAGTATATTTAAAACTTTGCTGACTTTTTCGAGATATTTAGTTTTTCCTAGATTTGTGTTATACTTTATAGTTAGAAATGTCATAAGCAGCATTAGCTTTAGTTTTACAGCACTAATTTGTAATCTATAAATATTCCAATTCATCACATTTTGTAAATAAATTAATACAATTTATAGTTAACAGGATTATGCGACTTGAATAATAATTGAACTTTACAAACATATAAAATTCAGGTTTGGTTATTGTTCGGCTTGAGGTCGTGTTTTGAAATTAAAAAACGATTTTATCTATTTTGAATTATTTATTTTTGTTTTCCAATATTTCAGGGAGTTAAATCTAGTCCAAAAAGACGAAAAACAGATTCAAAAAACACAATTATTTAAACAATGATATTTTAACAAACAATTTCTCGCTTTTAAACAGTTCGACTTGTTTCCTTAAAGTTACTTGTCAACTAACATTTGTTCCGTCCGTGCTTATTAATTAAACGTCTTTATATCTGAGAGCATTTATCTGTGTCTGTCTTATAGTTAAGTCTCTTCTTTGTCGGGATATTTGAAGAGCAACTCTAATGTGTACCGTTTGTATAGATATTTCTTTTCTATCAATACATCTACATTATTAAAGTAAGGTTTGTGTCCAGTGAGTGTACAATGAGCTGCCAAAGCCGTCTTCTGTTCTAATGGTTTTTCCATAGCCTTTTGGTCCGATTTATGTGACGATAATCTAGTTTTAAGTTTTGTTCTTGTCGTCCCCACATACATATACGTTTTGGCATCGCCATTGCACCTTATCTGATATATCAAATTTGATTTCTCTTCTTTTTTCCGCTTTGATTTTGTCGTGCTGAATAATTGGTTGGTTGTGTTTTGTGTCCTAAAAATTTCGAAAAAATTGCACTTTGAACTTTTGAAAAACAGAAAACTTGATACATTGCCGAAATACCTAAATACAATGTAAACTTTTTTTCGGAAATATTAGTTCCAAATAAATATATATTAGGGTTTACACATAGTTTCGTCTAGAACATTATACATTTGGAGTGTACCAATAAGGAGCGTTGACAACAAATGATGACTTCGAATATTTAGAAATTAAAAATGAGTGCTGCTAATGTAGTTTTTAAGGGCTCGAAAAAATTTAATTAAAATATATTAGAAAATGTTTTTCATAAAAAATTATCTTAATATTTTTTCTAGGGAAGGGCACCAAATGCGAGCTAAGGTTAATACCAATATCTGAAGTTTGCGGACATGTGTTGGATAGTGCTACCAAGCTCAGAAAATTATAGTCTCTTATGGCCATCTTAAATGTGAACGCTTCTTTCTTGATACAGTGTTAAAAGTTTCTTATTTTTTTCCCCCAAATTGCAAACAACAATTTTTTTCTCACTATCCAAAATTATATACAAATCTCTTATGAACTCTGGTACGCAGAAAACTATCGTATTTATTAGTGAGAATTATTTTGGTCGAGTACACCATCTACATAATCTCACACAAAATACTATATCAAGTATATTATCTAATCCTTCACAGCACACCTGATTCATATCCATTATCCATATTTTTACAAACCTCAAACGAGCGATGACATCACTTTCAATTACTCTTCTGGTGCAAACTTCAAATAATTTTTGGCTGTGAACAAAATGGGGATTTAAGCCAGATCAATTTAAAACAGTTTGTAAATTGTTCTATTGCTTCCACATGAAACTCATTAAGCTAATAATTGACATCCGTTTCCTTTTTCCAATTTTCCTTCATGGCTTTCGTCGTTCTCTTTGTCTCTCGCTCACTCCCTCTCACTCACTGCCGATGTTATAGCTTCAGTTCATTATTTCATTTTTCGTTTGTAATCTTTTTCCTGCATGGATGTTCAAGTATTTAACTACATACGAGCAAACGATACGAACATACGTACATATGTACTAGTTCGTATACGTTTTCTTTTTCTTTTTTAATTTTTTTCTTTTTAAATTTTTTCTCTCTCGTCATGTTTCTCTTCACAGCACAGTTACAATCAACTTTATTTTTTTATCCTTTTTATATCGTTGGAAGTACGTGTCACGTCATCAGTCATCTACAAGTCTTAAGTGGAGAACGTATGTTTTATAAAAGTGTGTGTGTGTTGCGGTCCGCATATGGATATTTTACCGCACAATTGGCATGATAGAAATTCTAAGTTTGTTCTTAACTGTATGTTTCTATCCACCGCACTCATATTTGTCAAAGACAAATACGAGTCGATTATGTATAGTCCCATCCATGTATTTGTTCCTTCCGATGTTTTACCTTTGATTATTAAGGTCATTGTTTCAAATTTTATTGTCCATCCAGAAAAGATTTTGAGAAAGAAATCGGTATATATCCGGGTCTAATATAGGTATATATCAATTCAAAGGAAAGGATCTGTAAAAAGATAAAAACAGATAAGAAGTTTCAGTCGGGTAAACCGATTAAGGTTTACCCTCACTTTGTGAGGAATGTAAATATGCACTGGTATATGTACTTATATTATGAGATATTTAATGTTGGTATGTCTTGGCTCTTTTTGTATGGTAGGTACTAAAACGGGTGTGGTGATAACAGCCACTTGTAACAAGACTGTATGGATTCTAAAAACTATACACTGTGCAAATTTTGAATATATATATATATATTAGGGCGGGTCGATTAAAAATTCGCCCATTGCTCAGTGAAAATCGTATTCTAGGGATCAAAATAAGAAACTTTGCCGAAGGAACCATACCTCTAAAACGAATTCTGATGTCCCGGAAAAAATCACACTTTGACCCATTTAGAGTGCTCCAATCGAGTCCAAATGTATGGAACCCCAGGGGGTTCCAGGGGGTGTGCCACTGGCATGGGTGGGTCGGGCCTCCAAAGTTAATGGGGGTCGGTCATACATTTGGACTCGATTGGAGCACTCTAAATGGGTCAAAGTGGGATTTTTCAAAATTTGCCCCTACCCAAAAGTTCGACCCAAATTCCGGGACATCAGAATTCGTTTTAGAGGTATGGTGTGGTGTGGTGTAGGATGTAATGTAACGATTGGATGTAAAATACAGCTTCTACAGGACTAAAGAGCCAAACCGGATGAAACATATATATGGGAGCTATAGCTAAATCTTAACCGATTTTCTTCAAATTCGACAATATTGGTTCATGGATCAAGAAACTCTACCATTCTAAATTTCAAAACGATTGGATGTAAAATACAGCTTCTATAGAACTAAAGGGTCAAATCGGACGAAAGATATGTATGGGAGCTATATCTAAATATTAACCGATTTTCTTCAAATTCGGCTATGTTGATTCATGGATCAAGAAACTATACCATTCTAAACTTCAAAACGATTGGATGTAAAATACAGCTTCTATAGAACTAAAGGGTCAAATCGGACGAAAGATATGTATGGGAGCTATATCTAAATATGAACCGATTTTCTTCCAATTCGGCTATGTTGATTCATTGATCAAGAAACTCTACCATTCTAAATTTCAAAACGATTGGATGTAAATACAGCTTCTATAGAACTAAAGGGCCAAATCGGACAAAACATATATATGGGAGCTATAGCTAAATCTTAACCGATTTTCTTCAAATTCGGTAGTGTTGCATCATGGATCAAGAAACTCTACCATTCTAAATTTCAAAATGATTGGATGTAAAATACAGCTTCTACAGGACTAAAGAGCAAAATCGGACGAAACATATATATGGGAGATATAGCTAAATCTTAACCGATTTTCTTCAAATTCGGTAGTGTTGGTTCATGGATCAAGAAACTCTACCATTCTAAATTTCAAAATGATTGGCTGTAAAATACAGCTTCTACAGGACTAAAGAGCAAAATCGGACGAAACATATATATGGGAGCTATAGCTAAATCTTAACCGATTTTCTTCAAATTCGGTAGTGTTGGTTCATGGATCAAGAAACTCTACCATTCTAAATTTAAAAATAATTGGATGTAAAATGCAGCTTTTATAGGACTAAAGGGCCAAATCGGAAGATATATATGGGAGCTATATCTAAATCTGAACCGATTTCAACCAAATTCAATAGTGATCTTTACAGCTGCGAAATACTCTAAACTGCACAATTTCAGAACGATCGGAGTGAAATTGCGACCTGTAGTCGACGAACAACTTTACATGGACAGACGGACGGATGGACAGACATGGTTAAATCGACTCAGCTAGTGATTCTGAGTCGATCGGTATACTTTAAGGTGGGTCTAGCTGTGTTATTTTCAGGTATTACAAACATCTGCCGTGAAACAAACTTATAATACCCTGTACCACAGTGTGGTGTAGGGTATACATAGATACAGATACAAATAGATACAAAACGGATATGATATATCCATAAAATAAATATGATATATCAATAACTTTTGTCTCCGTTTTTAAAATTATGCAAAGAAATTTGCACAAATATGCAAACTATAATGTGAATATGTTGAATGAAAAATTAATATGCAAATAAAAAATCGCATATTCAACTAAAAAAATTGCATATGCAAAAAATATGCATAGGCAAATTGGAGCAAATGAACTATTTTTTCAAAAACATAATTTTGAATATCGACAAAAACTACCCCCGCATTAAATTTCAAGATTAAAGCTTCAGCCGTTTGTCTTTTACGCCCTTTCAGAATGAAGGTAACCATGTACAGACATCTTAAAATTAAACCAGTAAGGAAAGACTAAAAGTCGGGCAGGGCCGACTATATAATACCCTACACCTCCCTAACAATTCGAAAAAGGGCCTTGCGATAATAATTTGGACTAATTGGTTTCGTTTCATTTAATAAAGGGGCTAATTCCAAGGAGAAGTTGAAGATGTTGATCATAATAATCAAGATTTGAAATTATAATAATAATCGAAAGGAGCAAATAGATGGGACTATACATAACCCAAACAGATTGTCATCAACTTCAATCAAAAATAGAATTTTTGCCAAATTATATATAGATCGGACGTTAAATACAGTTTTAATAGCGCTTAAATACTAAAAAGGCAGGAACATTTATATGTGGATATATCTAAATCTGAACTGATTACCCCCAATTAAGCATTATTCGTTCCTAAATTAAGAACCTTCTTCCCCTCAATTTTTCAATGATCGAAAGTAAAGTACAACTTTGTTACCAAATCGGTAGTATTATATATATGAGAGCTATATCTAAATCTAAACCGATTTTCCCCAAATTTCAGAGTGTTAATTTATATAATAAGAAACCTCTTTCTGCCGAATTTTGCACTTATCGCATATAAAACCAGTAAGGAAAGGCAGAAAGTCGGGTGGGGCCGACTATATAATACCCTACACCTCCCTAACAATGCGATAAAGGTCATTGCGATAATAATTTGGAATAATTGGTAAGTAGGCAGGAACATATTATCTAATTCTGAGCCGATTATCGCTAAATTAAGCAATATTTGTTCCTAAATTGAGAAACATCTTTCCGGAAAATATCAATGATCTGAAGTAAAGTACAACTTCTATACCGCTTTGATACCAAATCAGGAGGAACATATATATGGAGGTTATATATAAATCTGAACCGATTTTCCCTTAATACTCATTCATGTAAAAAGACCTCTTTCTGTAGAATTTAGTACTGATCGGATATAAAATACAGTCTCTACAGCGCTTACATGTCAAATCGGTGGTAACATATATATGGGGGATATATCTAAATCTGAACCGATTTCCCTCAAATTTGGCAGTGTTAATTCACGTAATGAGAAACCTCTTTCTGCCAATTTTTTTACTGATCGGATATACAATACAGTTTCTACAGCGCTTCCATGTCAAATCGGGGGTAACATATATATGTGGGCTATACCTAAATCTCAACCGATTTCTTCCAAATTTAACAGTGTTCATTCATATAATAAGAGACCTCTTTCTGCTGAATTTCATACTGATCGGATATAAAATAAAGTTTTTACAGCGCTTACATGTCAAATCGGGGCTAACATATATATGGGGGCTATATCCAAATCTGAACCGATTTTAACGAAATTAAATAGGGATCGTCCTTGGGCCAAAAAAAAAAAGATATGTGTAAAGTTTCGTCAAGATCGGGAGATAATTGCGACCTGTACTTTGATTACAAGAATACATCTACAGACGGACATAGCTAAATCGACTCAGAAAGTGATTACAAGTCGATCGGTATAATAAACAATGGATCTATCTCTTCTCCTTTTGGATGTTACAAACAAATGCACAAAGTCATAATACCCTGTACCACAGTGTGATGTAGGGTATTATAAAGCATAAGTAGCGCTTACATATCAAATCGGCGGTAACATATATATGTCGCAATATTACGCCTGCCGTATTTCTTACTGATCGGGTATAAAATAATGTTTCTACAGCGTTTGCATGTCTAATTGGGGGTAACATATTAAGGGTTTCCCAATAAGAGTGATATGATTTCTTTGAAAAAAAAAACACACTTATTGTTAAGGAAATTCAAAAGTTTTTTATTTAATATGAAGTATAATCGATACAATTAAGTTCTAACTAAAACGTCATTCAAATGGCCTCCACGACTTCTTCTGCGAGAACGTATTCGATGAACCCAATTTTCGAGCACTTTTTCTACTAAATCAAGTCGCATGCCAGGAATGGCAAGTTCAATATTGACTTGTAAAGCTTGAAGAGTGTCTGGTTTATTTTGAAAGACCAATGACTTCAAATAACCCCACAAAAAATAGTCTAATGGTGTTAAATCACATTCAGGCCATTCAATATCACAATTTCTTGAAATTATCGAATCACCAAACTTTTCTCGCAAGAATTCAATTGTTTCATTTGCTGTATGGCACGTAACAACAATCGGTCAATGGCAAAAATAGAGCTCTTAGTGAGTGCTAAAATATTGCTCATGGTTGTCAAGGTCGTAGGTCGACTGGAAAGTATTTTTTTTGGATTTAAAAAAAGAAATGGACTTAGCATCATTTTCAAATGTGAACGAAAAGTTTATTTTTGCTCTAGCTACTTAACGGTACGTCGGATCGGGAATCAGTCAATGGCAAAAATATAGCTCTTAACGATGGGTAAAATAATACTCATGGCTGTCATGGACGTAGGTCGACTGCAAAGTATTTTTTTTATTTTAAAACTAAATAATTTGTAAACGTTGTTCGTGCGTATATCTCTCCATGACGAAATTGTAAACACTACTGAATACAATGAAAAACAAATGACAGATCATGACATATTACAAATGGCCGAAACGGCACTTCAAAATCATATCATCCCTATTGGAAAACAGGTTATTTGGGGGCTATATCTAAATCTGAACTTATTTTCCTTAAATTTAGTATTGTCTCTAAGTGTATCTCTCTGTAAATTTTTTTAAAGATCGGTTAAAAAATTTTACTTATACGGAGGTACATATATGTATGTATGTGGAAGCATATGTAAATCTGAACAGATTTTAATTAAATTCAATAGGGCCAAAAGATGGATGTGTGCTAAGTTTCGTTGTGATCGGATCATAGTTGCGAACTGCACATAGCTAGATCATCTCAGAAAGTGATTCTAAATCGATCGGTATAATAAACGATGGGGTTAATTCTTCTCCATTTGCGTGTTACAATCAAATGGACAAAGTTATAGTAACCTGTACCACACTGTGCATTATACCGAAATAAATGCCGAAAATCTACCTTTTAGAAAAATAATAGACGGTACAAAATGGAACAATAGCAAATTATATAATTTGCGCAGAATTTTAAATATAAATGTGTATGCACAACGAAAAAAATTAGTTTGTTATCGGTTTTGCCTTACAACCATCAATAAAATATGCAATTGCATATATTCCGCTGTCAACTCACCATATAGCAAATTTTGCTGCCTATTCATAAAAGTTGTTGTGCAAGATATTCTCGCATATTCTGTTCCGATATTCACAAAATACCATAATAACGTCGGAAAAAATAAGAATTGCATTTTTAATTTCAGTTATCTATGTAACTATACGAGATAACTTTTAGGCGTGAAAAAATAAGAATTGAATTTTTAATTTCAGTTATCTATGTAACTATACGAGATAACTTTTAGGCGTGAAAAGTCTTTTGTAGATCTCGGTTAGTAGAATGCACAGGAAGAGGAAAAAGTAACACGCGTTTAAATATTTGGTTCATTGGTCAACTTTATGGTCCTGTAGCTCCGCCCCTGTATACAATAGGGCGCCCAAAACGCAACTTTTCTAATACCTTTTCTAAAAGCACGCCAAGTTGTGTTGCAATCTGTTGACTGGTTAAGACACGACCGAATTATTTCCCTTTTTATCCCCTCACCTTAGAGAGGAGGGTATATATCATTTGCTACGAGCCAAAGGTGTAACACATCGAAGGAGTGACCTAAGACCCTAAGACCCACACAAATGGACCATTTTGTACCAAAAATTTACCAGCTTATAACTTTATTGCCAGTGCATAAAAATACTTGAAATTTTATACAGTTTAACGTTTTTATACTCTCCTTCACTTCACTTCTTCTAGTACCTCCTCCACAAAGTGTTAAAATTTAGTGAAATATTGATTATTTAATAACTTCTATACTACTTAATTGAATCCTCTGAAATTCAACACATAGTATTAGTTTATTAGTCACTATGACCTCGATAAAAATGAGCGTTTTTGGCCCGCCCCTTTTGGTACCTCACACACAAATGGACCTTTTTGTACCAAAAATTAACAGCTTTTAACTTTAATACCAATGCATATACATTCTTGAAATTTTGTACACTGTAATGATTTTATAGTACCTAGAGTCTAGAGAAGAGTGACCGTCGTTGGGACGCCCCTCTTGGTACCTCTCACACAAAGGTAACAAAGTAACACAAAGTAAACAGTTTTTAACTTTAATACCAGTACATTAGGGCGGGTTGATTTTTTTCTTTTAAATCGTATAGCAAAAACGTAAACTACATAAAATTCTAAGAAAAATCTCCGAAGAAACCATATATCTAAAATAAAATCCTAATCCGTGCCTCTCGACTTGAAAACTTATATGCCCGCCTTTGCCACAAAAAATAAATGTTAGAAAAAAAATAGAATTTTCTGAATAAAATTGTGTAGTAAGGTAGTTCTTTTTATCATTTCTGCATCCAAAATTTTTTTTCGTTAAAAAAAATATTCTCCCAAGTAAAAAAGTTTGTATGTAATTTTATATTTAATATTTTTATAAGGAACATAAATAAAAAAATTGTCTTTCATAATTTAATAAAAAAGATTGGAAATACAGAAAAAATATTGCACTCAAAATTGTTTTCAGTATTTATAAAATAGCCTTCTTTTGTTTCGATAAACAATTCTTATTATTAAACAATTAAACAATTCTTATTATATAATGCAAATAAAACGTGAAACGTGTTCAAAACTATTTTTTATATAGAACGCAAATCAGAGGAGATGCAAATTGGGGTTTAACTGCTTTTTTGATAATTGAATTGAATTTTGATTAGTCTCAAGACAAAACCTGTATTGCATAAACCATAGTATTACAAGTACGAAAGTTTCAGTCGGGTAAACCGACTAAGGTATACCTCACTTTGTGAGTACTGTAATATGAAATAAACGAATTAATCTGTCAATTTGTATAGGAGATACCAGAGGGGGATTAACAAATACTCCTATTTTTCGCGAAACAGTAAACTTGAAATACATATATTGCACTTTGTCGAATTAAAAGCGTTTATATGCACTGGTATATTAAAGTTATGATCTATTCAATTTTGGTATGATTTGGCCATTTTGTGTGGGAGGTACCAGAAGGGGCGTGGCAACTTCGTCCATTTTTCCCTGGATGTTTCATGTCTTTTTGTGCATAGGTATTCAAGTTATAAGCTGTTAAATTTTGAAGCAAAATGGTCCATTTGTGTGGAAGGTACCAAAAAGGGGCGCGGTAAATTTGCCCATTTTTCTTGAGGTGATAGTGACTAATAAAATAATATTATGTGTAGAATTTCAGAGGATTCAAATAAGTAGTATAGAAGTTATTAAATAATCAATAATTCACTTAATATTAACACTTTGTGGGGGAGGTACTAGAAGGAGAGGACCAATATGGCCCATCTTCGAACTTAGCCGGAGATAAAAACAAATATTACCACATACCAAATTTGAAGTCAATCGGTTACTTCTTTCGAGAGTTATCGTGCGCACCAGCTAGCAGAAAGACAAACAGACGGAATAACATTGCTCATTCGACTAAAAATGACCTAAAACGGATATCCGCCAAACATACTTAGGGTCTTATGTCACTCCTTCGATGTGTTACACTTTGGCCCGTAGCAAATGATATATATCCTCGTATCACTAAAGTGAGGGTATAATATAACATAATATATTTCAAGAAAAGAAAACAAATTTTTTCGAAAGAAGAGGAAAAAAAATTCAAGTCGAGTGGCGCGGATTATGTTTTGATTTTAGACCAATGGTTTCTTCCGAGAATTTTCTTAAAATGTAATGTAATGCCAAATCGGATGAAACGTTTACAGGGTTGCCCATATTCGACGGACCCATGTTTTTTTTGGGCCCATTCCAATCGACGAGGCTTGTCCGCAGGCAACAATCTTTGCGTCAATTGAATTTTGTACGGGAACAAATGCAAATCAACGCGAATAATCCGTTGTAAAGTGGACCGAGCCATGCCCAACTGCTGAGAACGGCGTTTTTGGGATGTTCTTGGGGACCTCTCAACACTGGCTCGTACGGCAGCGATATTCTCGGCCGATCGCCTTGGTCGACTTTTATTTGGCCTCTTCGGATTAGAAAGAGCCTCACCAGTCGAAAAATTTTCGTATAAACGCTTAATGGTGTTCTTAGAAGGCGCACTTCTCACATTTTTTAATATTTTAAAAGCACGTTGAGTTTTCACAATTGACTTCTTCTGTTGAATGTAAATTTCAACTATTTCGCGTGGCGTGTATTGTTCCATGGTAAAAATCTGCTTGGACTGACGCTTCAAACGCGGTATGTCATTAAGCGGTCTGACATCTCTGTCAAAAGTTATGGCGTTGCCAGATGGGTCCGTCGAATATGGGAGACCCTGTAGATTACGTTTTTGCTATACGATTTTTAATTTTTTTTTCATCCACACAAATCAACCCGCCCTACAGTACAAACTTTAAAGGCATTAAATGCAATTTAAATTGATAATAATTTAAATAAAAAAAATAAATAAATATACTAATATTTTTTGAGACTCAAGGTGAGGGGATTCATTGGTCGGTTTACCCGACTGAACTTTCTTACTTGTTTTAATTTCTCCCGCTGATCACCGCTTTATAAACATAGTTTTATAAAGACTACATTTTATTTTAGACCCCATATATACATAAATCCACATCGATTTAAATCTTTACGCTCTAGATATCACAAGGCATTATCGGTCTATGAGAAAATGTAAGTTTAGCTTATAACTAAATATCATTCGCCGAAAAATAAGCATCGGTCGGACTTTTGAATTTCCTTTGTGGTTTTCTTGAAATTTTCTTAAAAGAATATTAAATTTTGAAGAAAATTGTTTGAGAAGTTGATGTCCTTATTAATAGATCAGAATATATTATTAGCAATCACCCCAAAACAATCTCCCCTATCGCAAAACAGGCCAGAGATCCAACTACATTCAATTTCTTAAAAAACGAAAACTCAATTTTTCAATGCGGCGTTGACGACGTTGGCAACTTGCTCCTCAAAAAATTATAGGTTTTTTTTTTGCATGGAACCACCACAGTTAATTATTTTACATTAAATTAAATAATGATACACTTTCAGACCTTCTGTCAAAAAATGCCAGGCAGCCATTCAGAAGAAAAACAAGCAGCAAGAAGCGAAGCATTTCGAGGAGACGAAAACCGGCAAAAAGAAGAAGAAAAACTGTTGCCAACCAAATGAAGAGATATGTAAGTGGTATGTAAAAGAATGAAAGCAAGAGCCGAAAACGTGACATAATTTGCATATTATATTTCTTTCTTTCGCTTTTTTTTCTCATTTTGACTTTGGGGCCGTTCTCAAGTATTTTCGTGGCATTTCAACCAGTTTAACCCATGAGACAGGAGAGACAGTTTACTCTTTACCAACCTAGATAGACTCATTTCCATATAACATCATATTTATATATTGGAATGCGGGTATATGTTTGTTGGTTAGTATCTTCTTTATTATAAGTAAATTTTAATATATCTACGGTTGAATTGCCAACATAAACTGATAAAAGAAAAGCGCTTTTTACTTCCTGTTTCCTTGGGAGTAGGTACAAAAATAGAAAAGGTTTACAAGTTTGTCGGTCATATTTTTTAATTTTCAGTAAAACAATTTTAACAAGTAAAAATTGCGGTAAATTCGCCCGGAACGATTTTTTTACATTTCCTACCATTTGAACCGCACTCAATACTATAAGAGGAAAAATCTGTGAAACGTGCAACATCGGGAGAGAAATTGTTAACTGAACTTTAGCATATGAAACAAAACCAAGCAATATACCCGTACATAGACAAATCTATGGTAACAGTTCTCATTCGTTTAAAAAATTTCAACAAATGTATCTGTACACGGTAATAAAATCGCATCAGTAGTATATTGTCCCAAATATATTCGGCTTGTAACATATATATGTTTAGAGTACACACCAAACCTATACTATTTGGTACACACAACAATTATATATTTGGGAAGATGTTGTTCTAGACAATTCTTTTTTTCAATCCTAATATTTTTTTTTTTTGGGACTATTATTTCCGAAAAAGAATTTATTTGCATTTAGGTATTCAGTAAATATATCGACAACATGAGCGCCCCAGTAGGTGAGGTGCTTGCGGGCTCGCCTATGAGTTAGGTGGTCGTGGGTCCGATTCCCACCAGAGGCTATAATCTATATATATAAAACTGGAAAAATGTTTGTATGTATGTGCTTTATAGAGTATGAAACTACTGAACCGATTTTAAAATGTTTCCTTTTGTTTGAAAGCTATGAAGTCGGAGATCGTTTTGGGAAAATTTTGGCGTGGCATTATTTAAAATTCGAATATCTCAGAATGTGTAGATCGTAGAAGAACGAAAGTTGGAACACACGTTAGTGGAGCTATTATCTAAAACATCAATAAAATTTGGCAGGATCGGATTAGTGGTTGTGGAAATAGTGGGCGTAGCATTAGTTAAACATTTATTATCTCAGAAACTATTGATCGTAGAAGAACAAAATTGTGATTGTAAGTTATTGAAGTCAATGTTAGTAATTTCACCAAAATTGGGCGGGATAGTATAAGTGGGCGTGGCATTATATAAAATTCGAATATCTCAAAAAGTGTTAATCGCAGAAGAACAAAATTTGGAACACACGTTAGTGGAGATATTATTTAAAAATTCATCAAAAATTGGCAGTATCGGATTAGTGGGTGTGGGCATACCATTAGTTAACAATTTATTATCTCAGAAACTTTTGACGGTAGAAGAACGAAATTTTGACTGTATGTTATTGGAGTCAATATTACCAAAACCGGACGGGTTAGAGTAAGTGTGCGTGGTAATATTTAATATTTAGTCTGTATATATATAAACACAAAAAATTGTATAACTATGTCCGTTATTGACTTTAAAACCATCCAACCGCTGTACCAAAAACCTGTTTCATTAAAAAGGCAATAATGCGATGATTGTTTCATACCACTAAAAGATGCCTAGCCCATATGAATCCAATTGAAAACGAAATATCTTTGATAGTATTGGACCAATCGTCGTGAAAGTTGGTATAACTGTATTCGACATCACTATTTGTGACCGAAAAGAATTGGCAATATCGGGAATGTAGGCATGAAAATGAGATACTTGGAGAACCATTGCAGCAATAATTCTGAATTTTGGTATGGGTTCATTTGACAACATACTGCATGACTTAAGAGAGAATGGACCATTTTGAAAATGGGGGGCGTGGCTCCATCCATACCACGCTATTAGTGAGAACGAAATATATAGAGAACCATTGCATTAAAATTTGGCAAACACTTAAGAGCAACATGAGCGATTAAAAAAAATTAGGAAAATTAGGATAACACAATAGTGGGCGAGGCCAGACACCGCCTCGACGCACACTGCTCCGTTTCATGGACAAAAATAAGAAAACCTACTTTCTCGGAATTTAATTTTTATACCCTACACCACACTGTGGTACAGGGTATTATAACTTTGTGCATTTGTTTGTAACACCCAAAAGGAGAAGAAATAGACCCATCGTTTATTATACCGATCGACTTAGAAT
Organism: Eudasyphora cyanicolor; assembly: GCA_963930755.1. NCBI lineage: Eukaryota > Metazoa > Arthropoda > Insecta > Diptera > Muscidae > Eudasyphora > Eudasyphora cyanicolor. The sequence continues at coordinate 217,366,993 of OZ005734.1, read as the reverse complement.
CACTTTCTGAGTTGATTTAGCTATGTCCGTCTGTCTGTCTGTCCGTCTGTCCGTCTGTCCGTCTGTGCATGTATTCTTGTAATCAAAGCACAGGTCGCAATTATGGTCCGATCGCGACGAAACTTTGCACATATCATTTGTTTCGCCCAAGGACGATCCCTATTGAATTTGGTTAAAATCGGTTCAGATTTAGATATAGCCCCCATATATATGTTACCCCCGATTTGACATGTAATCGCTGTAAAAACTTTATTTTATATCCGATCAGTATGAAATTCGGCAGAAAGAGGTTTCTTATTACATGAGGGAATACTGCTAAATTCGGAGAAAATCGGTTGAGATTTAGATATAGCCCCCATATATATGTAACCCCCGATTTGACATGTAAGCTCTGTAGAAACTGTATTTATATCCGATCAGTGCGAAATTCGGCAGAAAGAGGTTTCTTATTACATGAGGGAATACTGCTAAATTCGGAGAAAATCGGTTGAGATTTAGATATAGCCCCCATATATATGTAACCCCCGATTTGACATGTAAGCTCTGTAGAAACTGTATTTATATCCGATCAGTGCGAAATTCGGCAGAAAGAGGTCTCTTATTTCGTGAAGGAATACTTCCAAATTTGGAGAAAATCAGTTCAGATTTAGATATAGCCCCCATATATATGTTACCCCCGATTTGACATGTAAGCGCTGTAAAAACTTTATTTTATATCCGATTAGTATGAAATTCGGCAGAAAGAGGTTTCTTATTACATGAAGGAATACTGCTAAATTCGGAGAAAATCGGTTCAGATTTAGATATAGGCCCCATATATATGTAACCCCCGATTTGACATGTAAGCGCTGTAGAAACTGTATTTTATATCCGATCAGTGTGAAATTCGGCAGAAAGAGGTTTCTTATTACATGAGGGAATACTGCTAAATTCGGAGAAAATCGGTTGAGATTTAGATATAGCCCCCATATATATGTAACCCCCGATTTGACATGTAAGCTCTGTAGAAACTGTATTTATATCCGATCAGTGCGAAATTCGGCAGAAAGAGGTCTCTTATTTCGTGAAGGAATACTTCCAAATTTGGAGAAAATCAGTTCAGATTTAGATATAGCCCCCATATATATGTTACCCCCGATTTGACATGTAAGCGCTGTAAAAACTTTATTTTATATCCGATTAGTATGAAATTCGGCAGAAAGAGGTTTTTTATTACATGAAGGAATACTGCTAAATTCGGAGAAAATCGGTTCAGATTTAGATATAGGCCCCATATATATGTAACCCCCGATTTGACATGTAAGCGCTGTAGAAACTGTATTTTATATCCGATCAGTGTGAAATTCGGCAGAAAGTGGTTTCTTATTACATGAGGGAATACTGCTAAATTCGGAGAAAATCGGTTGAGATTTAGATATAGCCCCCATATATATGTAACCCCCGATTTGACATGTAAGCGCTGTAAAAACTTTATTTTATATCCGATTAGTATGAAATTCGGCAGAAAGAGGTTTCTTATTACATGAAGGAATACTGCTAAATTCGGAGAAAATCGGTTCAGATTTAGATATAGGCCCCATATATATGTAACCCCCGATTTGACATGTAAGCGCTGTAGAAACTGTATTTTATATCCGATCAGTGTGAAATTCGTTAGAAAGAGGTTTCTTATTACATGAGGGAATACTGCTAAATTCGGAGAAAATCGGTTGAGATTTAGATATAGCCCCCATATATATGTAACCCCCGATTTGACATGTAAGCTCTGTAGAAACTGTATTTATATCCGATCAGTGCGAAATTCGGCAGAAAGAGGTCTCTTATTTCGTGAAGGAATACTGCCAAATTCGGAGAAAATCAGTTCAGATTTAGATATAGCCCCCATATATATGTTAGCCCCGATTTGACATGTAAGCGCTGTAAAAACTTTATTTTATATCCGATTAGTATGAAATTCGGCAGAAAGAGGTTTCTTATTACATGAAGGAATACTGCTAAATTCGGAGAAAATCGGTTCAGATTTAGATATAGCCCCCATATATATGTAACCCCCGATTTGACATGTAAGCGCTGTAGAAACTGTATTTTATATCCAATCAGTATGAAATTCGGCAGAAAGAGGTCTCTTATTACATGAGGGAATACTGCTAAATTCGGAGAAAATCAGTTCAGATTTAGATATAGCCCCCGATTTGATATGTAAGCGCTGTAAAAACTGCATTTTATATCCGATCAGTATGAAATTCGGTAGAAAAAGGTTTCATATTATATGAATGAACACTTTTAAATTTGGAAGAAATCGGTTCAGATTTAGATATAGCCCCCATATATAAGTTACCCCGATTTGACATGTAAAAATGTTATTTTATATCCGATCAGTGTCTGTATTTTATATCTGATCAGAACGAAATTCGACAGAAAGAGGTCTGTTTACATGAATGAAATCGAAGGAAAATCGGTTCAGATTTAAATATAACCTCCATATATATGTTCCTCCTGATTTGATGTCAAAGCGCTATATAAGTTGTACTTTACTTCCGATCATTTAAATTTTCAAGAACGATGTTTCCCAATTTAGGAACGAATATTGCTAAATTTAGCGATTATCGGTTTAGAATTAGATAATATGTTCCTACCTATTTACCAATTATTCCAAATTATTATCGCAATGACCCTTATCGCATTGTTAGGGAGGTGTAGGGTATTATATAGTCGGCCCCGCCCGACTTTCTGCCTTTCCTTACTGGTTTTGGTATGGTTTTGCATACTTTTTTCATGGAAATGGTTTTTTTGGACTCCAGAGAAATTCAAATTGAATGAAAAATTAATGGATCATGTAGTTTCGTTCGTAAGCACTGTAAAAACTTTATTTTATATCCGATCAGTACGAAATTCGGCAGAAAGAGGTTTCTTATTACATGAATTAACATTGCCAAATTTGAGGGAAATCGGTTCAGATTTAGATATTGCCCACATATATATGTTACCCCCGATTTGCCGAATTTCGCACTGATCGGATATAAAATACAGTCTCTACAGCGCTTACATGTCAAATCGGGGTAACATATTTAAATCTGAAACTATTTTCTCCGAATTTGGCAGTGTTCATTCATGTAATAAGAAACCTCTTTCTGACGAACAGTTTCTACAGCGCAAACATGTCAAACCGGGTAAACATATATGTATATGGGGACTATATCTAAATCTGAACCGATTTTCTCCGATTTTGGCAGATTTCACCCATATCGGCTTAATGACGGACGGACAGAGGGACATGGTTAAAACGACGCAGAAAGTGATTCCAAGTCGGTCTATATAATAAACTATGGGTCTATCTCTTTTCCTTTTTGGGTGTTACAAATAAATGCACAAACTCATAATACCCTGGACTACAGTGTGGTGTAGGGTATTATAAGTAAAAGTTTTATTTTCACAGTGTAAGATTTCTACAAGTGGAATTAAACTAAATTTGTGTATATATTGCAAAGTGCTTTGATTGATTGATCCATACCCAAAAAGTTAGCCTTTGGGAATAATTTGCATTCATCTAAGTGAGTTGCCCTCTCATATGCTCTATGAGATTTCGGTTATCGAATTATCAATCAGGCTATAGATCAATGCGGGAAAGTAAGCAAAAAACATTGATCCTCTTCACTTCTTCCTCATTTCCACAGATTCTGCAGAAGTCGTTGGACTTAATTCCCAACCTTCCGGCATGTTCGCCGATAAGGCAGTGTCCCGTCAAAACAGACACTAACGTAGACAATCTTTTACTCTCTAGACAGTCTTTTTCTCAAGGAGATACTTTGACCTTCTCATGCTATCATGCGTATTTTCATCCGTATCATGCTATATTTTCAATATACGAGTATTTGTAATGTCGTTCCATTCCTAGGAAGTTCATTGACTTAATGTATGCTTTTGCGAAGTACTTTCCTCAAATACCATCCCCATGTTAAAATAATGAGAAAAGTGGCTAAATATTAAGTATTTACCATTATCGAACTTTGCTTACTCGTCGGATTATTTGGTAATGAGAAATTTGCCTACAGACGAGGACCATGGTAATTGTACCTAAAAAATGCCAATGGTCGCCGATTTTGATGAAACTTTGTGTAAATGTTAAATATGGTGCTCTGATATAGGATATAAAATTTTGTTGAAAAATCGTCAAAACTATGGGAGATATGTACATTTAATCATTCGAAATTGGACAAAAAATATCGAAAAGTGCTTGCATTCGAATGGGAACAAAAATTTTTAAATCAACTGAAATCAAAAACAGTATAGATTTTAAAATACAAAAAAAAACAGATTACAAATAGTTCAAATAAATATTAGCAGAAAAATGTGAACTTATCTTATTCATTAATTGATATCTCCCAAACTACCGGCGAACCCGAAATTATTTTTTTTGGACCTATATGGTACAATTTGGGTTATCATCTGGTCCACATTTTTTCAATTTAAAAATATTACTTTTTGAAAACAATTAATTAGAGTTTTTAAAATAAAAATATGTCATGCAGCTTCCAATCAACATCCATGCCGATATTACTAAAGCTAAAGTCTTTAGGAATCTACATATGTATGTCAAAACAAAATATTTAAATATCTCTCGTAGAACAAAAGTTATGACCATTCGAAAGCAAGCACTTTTCGATATTTTTGCCCAATTTAAATGTACATATCTCCCATAGTTTTGAAGATTTTTCAATAAAATTTGGATATTTAACATTTCCACCAAGTTTCATCAAAATCGGAGACCATCGGCAATTTTTAGGTACAATTTACATGGTTCTCGTCTATAGTGTGAATTGATATTCGTTTTCTTAGCTCTTTTAAACGCATCCGTTGCACATACAACGTTAATACTATTTCTTCACATCAATGACACCCACTTAAAATTCTGATAAAAATAATAATAAACCAGTAAGGAAAGGCTAAAGTCGGGCGGTGCCGACTATATAATACCCTACACCACTCTCGTAATATTGAATAACTCTGATATATAAATTTTGTAATTCATGTATAAATTGTTTACATAAATTTACTTTTGGGACATTTTATACTTAAATAATACCCTGTACCACAGTGTGGTGTAGGGTATAAAAACGATTGAATCTAAGAGCCAAATCGGATGAAACATATATATGAGAGCTATAGCTAAATCTTTACCGATTTTCTTCAAATTCGGCAATGTTGGTTCATGAATCAAGAAACTCTACCATTCTAAATTTCAAAACGATTGGATGTAAAATATAGCTTCTATAGAACTAAAGGGCCAAATCGGACGAAACATATATATGGGAGCTATAGCTAAATCTTAACCGATTTTCTTCAAATTCGGTAGTGTTGGTTCAGGGATCAAGAAACTCTACCATTCTAAATTTCAAAACGATTGGATGTAAAATACAGCTTTTAGAGGACTAAAGGGCCAAATCGGACGAAACATATATATGGGAGCTATAGCTAAATCTTAACCGATTTTCTTCAAATTCGGCAGTGTTGGTCCATGAATCAAGAAACTCTACCATTCTAAATTTCAAAATAATTGGTTGTAAAATACAGCTATTACAGGACTAAAGGCCAAATCGGACGAAACATGTATATGGGAGCTATAACTAAATCTTAACCGATTTTCTTCAAATTCGGTAGTGTTGGTTCATGGATCAAGAAACTCTACCATTCTAAATTTCAAAATGATTGGATGTAAAATACAGCTTCTTCAGGACTAAAGAGCAAAATCGGACGAAACATATATATGAGAGCTATAGATAAATCTTAACAAATTTTCTTCAAATTCGGCAATGTTGGTTCATGGATCAAGAAACTCTACCATTCTAAATTTCAAAACGATCGGATGTAAAATACAGCTTCTATAGGACTAAAGGGCCAAATCGGACGAAACATATATATGGGAGCTATAGCTAAATCTTAACCGATTTTCTTCAAATTCGGCAATGTTGGTTCATGGATCAAGAAACTCGACCATTCTAAATTTCAAAACGATTGGATGTAAAATACAGCTTCTATAGGACTAAAGGGCCAAATCGGACGAAACATATATATGGGAGCTATAGCTAAATCTTAACCGATTTTCTTCAAATTCGGCAATGTTGGTTCATTGGTCAAGAAACTCTGCCATTCTAAATTTCAAAACGATTGGATGTAAAATACAGCTTCTATAGGACTAAAGGGCCAAATCGGACGAAAGATATATATGGGAGCTATATCTAAATCTGAACCGATTTTCTTCAAATTCGGCAATGTTGGTTCATGGGTCGAGAAACTCTGCCATTCTAAATTTCAAAACGATTGGATGTAAAATACAGCTTCTATAGGACTAAAGGGCCAAATCGGACGAAAGATATATATGGGAGGTATATCTAAATCTGAATCGGAGGAGTGAAATTGCGACCTGTAGTCGACGAACAACTTTACATGGACAGACGGACGGACGGACGGACGGACGGACGGACATCGTTAAATCGACTCAGCTAGTGATTCTGAGTCGATCGGTATACTTTAAGGTGGGTCTAGCTGTGCTATTTTCAGGTGTTACAAACATCTGCCGTGAAACAAACTTATAATACCCTGTACCACAGTGTGGTGTAGGGTATACAAAATTCGGAGATGTTAATTACAATTGATGTATTCAACGCATTTGTTGATACCGAACCACTACGTATAACTCATATAACACCAACAACAGATGCGAAGTATACTATGCATGTAATAGTTGTGTCGAATTTCTTCCATTTCTATAAAAGATTTTTTTCTGATAAAAATTCCAATCGATATAAATGAAAGTTATGTACCATTTTTACTATTTATAGCATTTTCAGATTAAATGAAACCATTTTCAAATTAAACGAAACCTTTTCCAAATAAAATTAAACCATTTTCAAATGGAATGACACTTTTTTCAGCTGAATTGAAACTATTTTCAAATGATATGAAACTTTTTACACTTTAAAAGAAACCTTTTGCAAATGAATTTAAATAATTTTCAAATTGAATTAAACTTGATTTTATTAAATTATTTTAAATCCATAAATAACGCATATATATCGGAAAAGCTATAACTTAAGACTTCATTAAAAAGAAAATTATTATGGTCTCCCTAATATGGTCTTCCTAATATGTTTATTTGAGATCAGATTTAGATTAGTGAAGTGGTCTGCGACGTGCTGCTTGCGTAATTTTTAACACAATTCCATTACGTAGTTGGAACAGTCACTTTGAATGAGGTTTTGAACGCTTTGATCTATAATATCCTCTATATTATGTTCCGTAATAAGGTCATTCAGCAGTGGTCGACTATAAAATTAAATTTTTGACATAATTGGGGGCTTATTTGCTCCAATAGGCCCTCAATAAATAATTTTAATCGGCCCCCATTTGATGTAATAATGACATAAAAAGAAACTGGAAAAAATTTGGATTAAAATCTTATTCAACCAATAAAAACATTGCTAATAAACACATTGTTAAATATTTAGGAATACACCTCGACAAATTCCTATACTTCAACGAACATATAAAAGAAACAGTTACAAAAGGAAGAAAAGCTTTTTTCGCCTACGGGAGTCTTTTCCGTTCTAAACACATAAATACTAGAGTCAAAATTATTATGTACTAGCTGGACCCGGTCCACTTCGTTGCCCCCATACTTCAGATTTCCGACAGTAGGAATCTCTTTAATCTATTCGTAGGTACGAACAGTAGGAATCTATTAGTAGGTACGAACAGTAGGAATCTATTAGTAGGTACGAACAGTAGGAATCTATTAGTAGGTACGAACAGTAGGAATCACTTAAAAAATTGCCTTATATATAAAATGGACCCGGTTCACTTCGTTGGTCCACTATTTGCAAATTTTTTTTTTCCAAAACCATCTCAGACAAAATAGCTTTCAAACAAAAGAAAAAATTTTAAAATCGGTCCAGTGGTTTGAGCGTCTATAAAACACATACATACATACATACATACATACAAACATTTTTCCATTTTTATATATATAGATCAAACCTTGATTCGACCTATCATAGCTTATGGCTGCCCAGTCTGGTTCAACGTATCGCTATCTATCATGGAAAAAATAAGAGTATTTGAAAGAAAATGTTTAATAGCTTGCACATCGCTTTATAGAACACCACAAAGTCAGTACACAAAATATATATCAAATAAACATTTATACAACAAAGCAAATGTTATCCGAATTGATAATTTTATCGTAAATTTAATAAGAAAGCACATACTACGTTGTACGTCAAATTGTGAAAACAATTTGATATTTGCTCCCTATTATACTAACGACGAATATATAATGGCCGCACTACAAAAAGGGTTCGTACCTCCTGAGGCCTTCATGTATGTAGACAAAAATAATTATATCCAAAACAGATCAGGGCTACCAGTCATATATCATATATATAGACGGGCAAATATTAAAGCAATTCAAAGCATAACGTATAATAGTAACGATTTCAGATTCAATACAAGCATATCAAATAAAGATATAACACTAGCATCAAAATACACAAAATTTTGGTGGCTAGAGTAACACAATTATTATAGTATAGAAATGTATCCTTCTCCTTTTAACATTAGACCATAACTTTTATTATATATATATAAATCAATAGAAATGTAATGTTTTTTAATGTTAACTTTTTCATTACAAATTTGCTTTATATAATTGTAGAAATTTCAAACAAATGAACTTATTATCAAATTGTACAAATACAACATATTTTTAATAGAATATACTCGAGAGCCCGATATGGGGTCTATGTATAGAAAAAATGAATTATATATTACTATTGTTTATTATGGTATAAACTTGTTATATTATTTACAACAAATAAACGCTTAAAAAAAAAAAAAAATGAGTACAACGGTGTTTTCTCAGGTGCCCACTCTGGATCGAGTTTGAGTTTCTGTAAATTCTTGGCCATATTTTCGACGCAAATCTAAAGTACGAAACTCATTTATTCTATCCACTTCCAAAGTAATCTTTAATTCGCGGAGTGAACTGTCTATAGAGGTCATTGCAAGGTTAACATTTTTTTGGCTAAACAAATTTTTTCTTAATATTTTTTAGAGTAATTCACGGGTCTGGTTTTCCGTCCTCCAACAGAGCAAATCTGTGTACGCTATTGATCCAAAGTTAAGAAGATCATTCAGAGTTATGTATTCAATTAAGTGATGAATATGGTACTACGAGTACCAGACTCTCAGAAGTTCAAATACTTAAATCATTGACATTTGTTGTTAGTTTTGTTTTTATAAATTCGAAATCTATTAATAAAGTTACACTTCATTACAGTTTCATTTCATTTGAAAAAGGTTGAATTTCATTTGAAAATAGTTTCATTTCATTTGGAAATCGATTCAATTTTTCATTTTGAAAAGGTTTCGCTTAATTTGAAAATGGTTTCATTTCATTTTGAAAAGGTTTCGCTTAATTTGAAAACGGTTTCATTTAATCTGAAAATGCTATATATTGTTTGCATCTAAATTATGAGGATTATATACCCTAATTTTTCAACAGATCAGTTAACAGAATTTAGACATCAGAACCAGGAATATACATTGTCAATTTATGTACCAACATATTTGAAGTATATGCGAAATCTAAGCTACTTTAGGCATCTGATGATTATAAAATTTACCAAAGACGATTTTTCGATAAAGCTCCCGACACATACTTATGTCCCAGTTTTAAATCTAAACGATATACAGTACTATTTTTTTATACCCTCACTTTAGTGATACGAGGGTATTAGACCGGGTCGATTTGTGGGGAGGCAAAAAAAGTCGCCATTGCTCAGTGAAAATCGTATTCTAGGGATCAAAATAAGAAACTTTGCCGAAGGAACCATACCTCTAAAACGAATTCTGATGTCCCGGAATTTGGGTCGAACTTTTGGGTAGGGGCAAATTTTGAAAAATCCCACTTTGACCCATTTAGAGTGCTCCAATCGAGTCCAAATGTATGACCGACCCCCACTAACTTTGGAGGCCCGACCCACCCATGCCACTGGCACACCCCCTGGAACCCCCTGGGGGTTCCATACATTTGGACTCGATTGGAGCACTCTAAATGGGTCAAAGTGGGATTTTTTCCGGGACTTCAGAATTCGTTTTAGAGGTATGGTTCCTTCGGCAAAGTTTCTTATTTTGATCCCTAGAATACGATTTTCACTGAGCACTTCACTGAGGTGGGTCGGTCATACATTTGGACTCGATTGGAGCACTCTAAATGGGTCAAAGTGGGATTTTTTCCGGGACATCAGAATTCGTTTTAGAGGCATGGTTCCTTCGGCAAAGTTTCTTAATTTGATCCCTAGAATACGATTTTCACTGAGCAATGGGCGATTTTTAAATCGACCCGCCCTCGAGGGTATATATCATTTGCTACGGCTAAAAGTGTAACACATTGAAGGAGTGATCGAAGACCCTAAGTATGTTCGGCGGATATTCGATTTAGGTCATTTTAAGATGAATGAGAAATGTCGGTCCGTCCGTCTGTCTGTCTGTGTGTCTGTCTGCTGGGTGGTGCGCAATAACTATCGAAAGGAGTAACCGATTGACTTCAAATTTGGTATGCGGTAATATTTTTCTCTATCTCCGGCTAAATTCAAAGATGGGCCATATTGGTCCACTCCTTCTAGTACCTCCCCCACAAAGCGTTAACTTTCAGTGAAATACTGATTTTTTCATAAAATCTATACCACTTACTAGAATCTTCCGAAATTTCACACATTGTGTTATTTTATTAGTCGCTATCACATCGAGAAAAATGAGCGAAGTTGCCACGCCCCTTTTGGTAACTCCCACACAAATGGACTATTTTGCATCAGAATTGAACTGCATATAACTTTAATACAAGTGCATAAAAATACTTGAAATTTTGTACAGTACAATGTTTTTGTAGCGCATATAGTCCGGTAAAAAATTGGCATTAATGTACAGTCCCTTTTGGTACCTCCCACACAAATGGACCGTTTTATACCAAAAGTTATCAGCTTATAACTTTAATACCAGTGCATACAAATACCTGAAACTTTGTACAGTGTAATGCTGTTATAGTGCATACAGTCCTATGAAAAGTGGGCGTTATCACCACGTCCCTTTTTGTACCCCACACGCAAAATTACCAAAACATACCAAAATTGAATAGCTCGTAACGTTAATGTACCAGTGTACATAAACGCTTATAGTTCGGCACAGTGCAGTGTATTTAAAGAATCTACTGTTTTCCGAAATAAATAAACCCCTTCTGGTACCTCCCACACAAATTGAAAGACTAATTATGTAATGTGATATATTACATTACTCACAAAGTGAGGGTATACTTTAGTCGGTTTGCCCGACTGCAACTGTCTTACTTGTTTAAAGATCTTTATAGCATTCGAAATATATAAGTCTACTGAACTATGAAAATACCATCCCGAGTATAAAGAAAAAAATGAATATAGCCACATTTTTCATCGAAGCGCTATATTATAATCGTTTCTCAGACAATCCTTATAATATTTGACATATATCGGGTTTTTACCAGGAATATAACTGGAAATATTGAAATATTCCGATTTTTCATTCATTTTTATAGCTTTACGGTATAGGAATCTTTCCATTTGACATCTAATTGTTAACATTTTACACTATTTATTACCACACTGTTGTACATGATATTATAACTTTGTGCATTTGTAACACACAAAAGGAGATGAGATATGGATCTATGTATTATAACGATCAACTTATAATCACTTTCTGAGTTGATTTACCAACGCCCGTCCGCCTGTCTGTCTGTGCATGTATTCTTGAAATCAAAGTAAAGGTCGCAAATTCGGTTCAGATTTATATATAACTCCCATATATATGTATGTTACCCCCGCTGTAGAAACTGTATTTTATATCCGATCAGTACGAAATTCGGCGGAAAGAGGTTTCCTATTGCACGAAAGAACACTGCCAAATTTTGGGAAAATCGGTTCAGATTTAGATATAGCCCCCCATATATGCATTACCCCGATTTGATATGTAAGCGTAGTAGAAGCTATATTTTATATTCGATCATTACGAAATATGGCGGACGGAAATATCTTATTAGTTGAATAAACACTGCCCAATTCAAGAAAAATCTTTTCAGACTTACATAGATGTAGCCCCCACATATATGTTTCTCCCGATTGGGTGTCAAAACGCTATAGAAGCTGTACTTTACTTCCGATCATTAAGCAATTTTGGCAGGAAGAATTTTCTTCATATATTCCTGCCTTCTTAGTATTTAAGCGCTATTGAAACTGTATTTTACGTCTGATCTTTATATAATTTGGCAGAAATGAGGTTTTTGGTCCAAGTTGATGAAAATCTGTTTAGATTATGTGTAGTCACATCTATTTATATATATATGAAAGAATACTTCGCATTTTAACTGAAACGAAACCAATTATTCCAAATCATTTTCGCAATGCCCCTTTTTGTATTGTTAGGGAGGTGTAGGGATTATGTAGTCAAAGACATAGAATGAATAAAATGTTCCACTTTTCTGTCATCTCAAAGTATCAAATTACATATCGATACCTTCATTCTAAAACGTGCTAAGTCGACCTAGCATGTTTTTAGGGAGATTGCATTTTTAACTTCCTAATATTCCAAATTATATTCAGTCAAAATTTGGTATTTATCCGTCAACCCAATCAAAAGTTATTCACAAAACTGTACAGGTCATTCGATTTCCATTACAAAGGAATCCCACAAAAAAAAAACACAAAAAAACAATCATCAAACTTCGATCGCCTGTCCTGAAAAACTACCTTTTTGCACTTAGCATAGTTTAGAATGGAGGTATTGATATTACATTTTTCCCAAAGTGGTATACTCGACTTACATTTTTTTATTTTTATACCCTACACCACACTGTGGTACAGGGTATTATAAGTTTGTTTCACGGCAGATGTTTGTAACACCTGAAAATAACACAGCTAGACCCACCTTAAAGTATACCGATCGTCCGTCCGTCCGTCTGTCCATGTAAAGTTGTTCGTCGACTACAGGTCGCAATTTCACTCCGATCGTTCTGAAATTTTGCAGTTTAGAGTATTTCGCGGCTGTTAAGATCGCTATTGAATTTGGTTGAAATCGGTTCAGATTTAGATATAGCTCCCATATATACCTTTCGTCCGATTTGGCCCTTTAGTCCTATAGAAGCTGCATTTTACATCCAATCGTTTCGAAATTTAGCATGGTAGAGTTTCTTGATCGATCAACCAACATTGCCGAATTTGAAGAAAATCGGTTAAGATTTAGCTATAGCTCCCATATATATGTTTCGTCCGATTTGGCCCTTTAGGCCTATAGAAGCTGTATTTTACATCCGATCGTTTTGAAATTTAGAATGGTAGAGTTTCTTGATCCATGAACCAACATTGCCGAATTTGAAGAAAATCGGTTTAGATTTAGCTATAGCTCCCATATATATGTTTCGTCCGATTTTGCTCTTTAGTCCTGTAGAAGCTGTATTTTACATCCAATCATTTTGAAATTTAGAATGGTAGAGTTTCTTGATCCATGAACCAACACTACCGAATTTGAAGAAAATCGGTTAAGATTTAGCTATAGCTCCCATATATATGTTTCTTTGGATTTGGCCCTTTAGTCCTATTGAAGCTGTATTTTACATCCGATCGTTTTGAAATTTAGAATGGTAGAGTTTCTTGATCCATGAACCAACACTACCGAATTTGAAGAAAATCGGTTAGGATTTAGCTATAGCTCCCATATATATGTTTCGTCCGATTTGGCCCTTTAGGCCTATAGAAGCTGTATTTTACATCCGATCGTTTTGAAATTTAGAATGGTAGAGTTTCTTGATCCATGAACCAACATTGCCGAATTTGAAGAAAATCGGTTTAGATTTAGCTATAGCTCCCATATATATGTTTCGTCCGATTTTGCTCTTTAGTCCTGTAGAAGCTGTATTTTACATCCAATCATTTTGAAATTTAGAATGGTAGAGTTTCTTGATCCATGAACCAACACTACCGAATTTGAAGAAAATCGGTTAAGATTTAGCTCATTTTGAAATTTAGAATGGTAGAGTTTCTTGATCCATGAACCAACACTGCCGAATTTGAAGAAAATTGGTTAAGATTTAGCTATAGCTCCCATATATATGTTTCGTCCGATTTGGCCTTTTAGTCCTATAAAAGCTGTATTTTACATCCAATCGTTTTGAAATTTAGAATGGTAGAGTTTCTTGATTCATGAACCAACATTGCCGAATGTGAAGAAAATCGGTAAAGATTTAGCTATAGCTCCTATATATATGTTTCATCCGATTTGGCTCTTTAGATCCAATCGTTTTTATACCCTACACCACACTGTGGTACAGGGTATTATATAAGTATAAAATGTCCCAAAAGTAAATTTATGTAAACAATTTATACATGAATTACAAAATTTATATATCAGAGTTATTCAATATTACGAGAGTTGTGTAGGGTATTATATAGTCGGCACCGCCCGACTTTAGCCTTTCCTTACTGGTTTCCCCTTACCTTTACAAAAAAATAATGAACAGGACAATTCAATCGATGTGTTTTAGTACATAACTTAGGTTGAAGAGAGAAAACGCTTAAATGTGCACTCCACATTTATGATCTTTTTTTTCATCTGTTATCACTTTTCTGTCATCTCAAAGTATCAAATTACATATCGATACCATCCATTCTAAAACGTGCTAAGTCGACCTAGCATGTTTTTAGGGAGATTGCATTTTTAACTTCTAAATATTCCAAATTATATTCAGTCAAAATTTGGTATTTATCCGTCAACCCAATCAAAAGTTATTTACAAAACTGTACAGGTCATTCGATTTCCATTACAAAGGAATCCCACAAAAAACACCAAAAAACAATCATCAAACTTCGAATTTTCTCAGTATCTCCCAGTCATATCTTCTAAAATGAGTCAAATCTAGTAGTGCGTTGGACCCGAAATATCGGGATCTGCAGTATTAAATATGTTCGCGTATTGACTTAAACTATGCAAGCCACAAAATATTTTTCAATTTTCAAATTGCATTTCATTCTACTTATAACATTAGCATGAAAATTCATTAGTCCATGCTTTGAAATATCTCCTTTACAATGACTCCCACGAATTTAAAATCTTCATACAATTGGAGACGTAAATTGAAATTTTAATCCATTTATTTTGGTCTCATTCAAATCTCTAGTCCTTTTTCAGTAGATTCAAGTTCAAACCCATTTCCTTTTATCTTTCGAAATGCAGCCAATTGACAAAATTGCTACTTTAATTTGTTGGTTATTATTGAAAATGTCAACAGTTTCAAATATCATGTTAATGTTCTTAATTGTATTTAAAGGTTTTTAATTATACTTTAGCCTATTTTGAAATGTTCAATTCGGAATTTCAGGAAATATTTAACTATCGCCATATATACACAAAATACATATGTACAAAACAAAGGCTTCTTTGGATGATTAATGCCACAGTTTTCAATGTAATTTGAATTCTTAGTAAAAACTTCATAGACCCCATATGGTGTTACCTACAAACTATATGCCTTTCGTAATACAATTTAATATGTAATCATGTGGTTTCCTTTGTCACATTAAACTTCCGGTTCCGGTAAACGATCGTAACGAATGTAGACAAAATTCAAATATTAATTTAATAAGTTAATTAAGAGACATTATTCCCCTAAATGATTCATTATGTACACCACAAAAACCATTTACACAGACACATATACATATGTTCACAAAGTGAGAGACACAGACAGACACGCTTCCCCCTAAAGATAGAAACTTTACACGAAAATTTCATTGTATTCGCAATTGAACTATTAGGGAAGGGACATCATTGTTGTTTTATTCTTCGAAAGAACGAACAGAAGAGAACTGAACAACAACAAAAAACGATAAGTAAATATACATAATTACACTAAATGAGTACTTAAAGACAACTAACACATTGTTGAATTCACACGCAACCAGAGACAATTATAAACATATTCTTACACACCGGTGTATTTATTGAGACATTTGTATTAGGATACAACGAAAATTTAATTATAAGGAATTGTTAAGAATATGAGATGAACATTTTAAACAATATAATTTTTCCATTTTGCACCCAAATTAATAAATTAATTTGCACACAGAATAACTATTATTTTACACAAGTCGAATTATCCATTTTATTTAATTCATATATCGCACCTGTTCAACAAAAGGGATAGAGGCCAAAAACTGCTTCTATTAATATTATTGACGTCCAAAAAATATTCCACAAAATATTGAAATATCTTTCCAATTGTATTTCCTTGCAATGACATATTTCCGTTAACATCAATTTTTTGAAATTAACATTTGCGAAAAATTTGTTGGCCTCTACTGATTGTTTTTATACCATACACCACACTGTGGTACAGGGCATTATGACTTTGTGCATTTGTTTGTAACACCCAAAAGGAGAAGAGATAGATCCATTGTTTATCTTTTTTTGGCCCAAGGATGATCCCTATTTAATTTGGTTAAAATCGGTTCAGATTTGGATATAGCCTCCATATATATGTTAGACCCAATTTTAAATCTAAGCGCTGCAAAAACTATAATTTATATCCGATCAGTATGAAATTAAGCAGAAAGAGGTCTCTTATTATATTAATGAGCACTGTTAAATTTGGAAGAAATCGGTTCAGATTTAGATATAGCCCCCATATACACGTTATCCCCGATTTTACATGTAAGCGCCGTAAAAAATTTATTTTATAACCGATCAGTGTGAAATTCGGCAGAAAGAGGTTTCTTATTACACGAAGGAATACTGCCAAATTCGGAGAAAATCGGTTCTGATTTAGATATAGCCCCCATATATATGTTACCCCCGATTTTACATGTAAGCGCTGTAAAAAGTGTATTTTTAATCCGATCAGTAAAAAAATTGGCAGAAAGAGGTTTCACATTACGTGAATTAACACTGCCAAATTTGTGGGAAATCGGTTTAGATTTAGATATAGCCCCCATATACAAGGTGGCGCAAAAGTAATCCTCCTATCAGAAAATGCTATAAATTTTGCGATTGGCCCCTAATGTCAGTTCTGTTTTGACATTTGTGTAGTAAACACATGCGAAATACACGTTAATAAACAATGTTACGCAACATTGCTCCAGAACGCGGAATATTGCTGACTATTTATTTGACCAATAATCGGTCGGTGACTTTGGCACAACGTGAATTTCGTCGCAGATTTCCTGGCCGTCCAACGCCTACTGGTGAAACACTGCGACGTTTAGCCGCTCGCCTCGAAGAGACTGGCACAACACGAGATGCTGCCAGGCGTGGCAGACCCCGGAGTAGCCGTTCTGCAGAGAATATTGCTGTTGTAGCCGAGGATGTCATGGAAGCGCCGTCGACATCGACCAGACGACGTGCCACGCAAATGGGTATCAGTTGACGGTCTCTACAGCGAAATTTGGTACAAGATTTGAAGATGTTTCCGTACAAAGTCCAGAAGGTGCATCAGCTGTTAGCTGCTGACCGCCAATCGCGTCTAACATACGCTCAAGCCATCCTTAATCACCACCAAGAGGAAGATGATTTTGCATCAAAAATAATCATGAGTGATGAGGCCCATTTCCATCTTAGCGGGTACGTATTTAAGCAAAATTTACGCTTCTGGGGCACTGAAAATCCGCGTGTAACCCACGAAGAGCCATTACACCCGCTCAAAGTCACTGTATGGTGTGCTGTTTTCGCTGGAGGAGTCATCGGACCTTTTTTCTTCGAAGACGTCGCGGGCCAAACGGTTACTGTGAATGGTGAGCGCTACAGAGCAATGATCAACGAGTTCCTTTTGCCGCAACTTGATGAATTGGGATTGGAAAACATGTGGTTCCAACAGGACGGTGCAACGGCACACACTGCACGTGCCACAACCGATATGCTGAAGGATGCATTTTCCGGGCGCCTAATCTCCCGTTTTGGCGATTTGCACTGGCCAGCAAGATCGCCTGATTTGACCGCTCCAGACTTCTTTTTGTGGGGCTTTTTGAAGTCGCGGGTTTATGTCAACAAGCCTCAGACTCTTGCAGCTCTTAAAGACAATATCCGCCAAGAATGTGAGGACCTATCGCCGGAAGTTTTGGCCAAAGTGATGGAAAATGCCATAAAAAGGGCTCAAATGACAATCAACTGTGGCGGCGGCCATTTACATGACATCATATTCTCGACTTGATGTAAAAAAAATTAAAAGACCAAATAAAAATAATCCACAAGAAGAATCGAAGTTTTTCATTTTTTTTTAAATTACAGCCAAAAAACATCGAAAGGTTACTTTTGCGCCACCTTGTATATGTTACTCCCGTTTTGACATGTAAATGCTGTAGAAACTGTATTTTATATCCGATCAGTGCGAAATTCGGCAGAAAGAGGTTTCTTATTTCTCGAAGGAATACTGCCAAATTCGGAGAAAATCGGTTCAGATTTAGATATAGCCCCCATATATATGTTACACCCGATTTGACATGTAAATGCTGTAGAAACTGTATTTTATATACGATCAGTGCGAAATTCGGCAGAAAGAGGTTTCTTATTACTCGAAGGAATACTGCCAAATCGGTTCAGATTTAGATATAGCCCCCATATATATGCTACCACATGTAAGCGCTGTAGAGACTGTATTTTATATCCGATCAGTATGAAATTCTACAGAAAGAGGTATTTTTACATGAATGAGTATTCAGGGAAAATCGGTTCAGATTTATATATAACCTCCATATATACGTTCCTCCTGATTTGGTATCAAAGCGCTATAGAAGTTGTACTTTACTTCCGATCATTAATATTTTCCGCAAAGATGTTTCTCAATTTAGGAAGAAATATTGCTTAATTTAGCGATTATCGGCTCAGAATTACATAATATGTTGCTGCCGACTTACCAATTATTCCAAATTATTATCGCAATGACCTTTATGGCATTGTTAGGGAGGTGTAGGGTATTATATAGTCGGCCCCGCCCGACTTTCTGCCTTTCCTTACTGGTTTTCATTTTGAGTTGTTACCCCTTTGTTGAATTGGTGCGATATGACGACTTAGTTCGGTGAAACACGGGTTTGGTTAGTATTTCTTGTTAAACAGAAATTACTACTTTCATAAGTATTTCAAGCTAAGTCTTCAAAACGAATAAATTCTGACCGAACATTAACAAAAAATTTTAAAAAAAATCTTGTTGACATTCCCGATTGTTTTGGAAATTTGTATGTGTTTTTACTATCGAAATGACTCATCTTGTACGAGTGGTTGGCACGAAAAAAATTGTTTACATATCTTATAAGCATTTTGGAAACTGAAAAATTTTGGAATATATATGAACAGGTGTATTTTGGATGTTACGTATACTTTTTAATTAAGTTAAAGTATTTAAATGCATTTTTTGCATATGCATCTTTATTTGGCATTATACACATCAAAGAACCACAACAACTTAAAATTCTGAGAACAACAAAGTCATGTAGACCCATTTGTCCTAATATCCTACAAATTTAAAGATGATTTTTTGGTAAAGATAATATTTAGTAAAAAATGTCAATAGTTTTCCTTTTTACCGTGCGACTCTAATTTTGTGTCATGAAAATCTATCTATATGTATATCGTCATCTGAAATCCAAACTGGCGTAACAACAAAAAAAATCTAAATTAATTTGATGTTGATTATAGTATATTAGGCTAAACTACACATTCCTACAAAATTTTGGAGTTCAATACCAAAAATGATGTTACAGCAAACAAGGTCACTAAAAAAGCGGAAAGATTCATAATTTTTTTTTTAATTCAGAATGTACGCCACAACTAATTGCGCTAGATTTGTTATTTGATTTCGCCTTAATAGTCTAAAATTCATAAGTTTGGTCAAAAGCTTAAAATTTGTTTACTTTGTTTTTTGCTTCTCCTGAAAAAATCATGAACATGTGGGCTACGTTATTTTGGATTTCAGGTGACGATATATAAAATTGTTGCGTGACTGGCTGACTGGCTGACCGACTGACTAACTGATCATCGCCCAGGCCAAACGGCTGAAGCTAGAATCATGAAATTTGGTGGGAGGGTAGCCCTTGGGATGTAGACGTGCAATAAGACGGGATTTTTCGAAATTCGTACTATTACCCGCACAATGGGGCAAAAGGTGATAAATATGGTACCACCGCCAAATCTAAACGGAATGAGCTAGAATCGTGAATTTTGGTGTGAGGGTAGCCCTTATGAGTAAGACCCAGAAATTGACTGCATTTTTTAAATTCCGAACATTTACGTGCACATTGGGGTAAAAAGGGATAAATATGACACAACGGCCAACTCCATATGGTAAGAGCTATAATCTTGAAATTTTCTGTGAGAGTAGCCCTTGGGACGTAAACTAGAACAAGGAGCAATTTTTTTGAAAATTTTAGGGGCACAGTGGGTCATAAAATTTTAAATATGGTACCACCAGCAACTTTAAAGCCTAGAATTAGAATGGTGAATATTGAAGCGTGGGATGTCCTTGGTATAACGGATCGGGGTAGTCAATTTTTTTTGTAATCGTACTTTTCGGGACTCAGTGGGGTCAAACGTGTAAAATAGGGTACAGTGGTTTTAAAATGTTAAATATGGTCCCATGGTTCTATGGTAGATTTTGTAACATAAACCTGAGATCGGAAGTGATTTTTGGAAATTCTAACTTTGCATTGGTGCAAAAATAAATCAATATGGCAAAATTTAAACTTAAACTTGAGATGTAAAGAGCACAGTGTGTTAAAAACATTAAACAATGTATAGTGGGAAAAATGGTACAGTGGATAGATAAAATGTGATTAAATGTGGTACAGTTAAGGGTTAAGTGTTGTAGAGTGGGGACAAATTTTAAATATGGTACAGTGAGACAAAAAGCGTTAAATATGGTACAGTAAGACAAAAAGGGTTAAATATGGCGCAGTGGGCAAAAAGTGTTATGTATGGTACAGAGGGGCAAAAATAGTTAAATATGGTAAAGTAGGACAAAAATGATTAAATATGGTACAGTGGGGCAAACATTTATTTACTATGATACAGTGGGGCAAAAAGGATTAAATATGGTGCAGTGTGACAAAAACGGTTAACTATGGTACAGTGAGTCAAATGGGGCAAAAAGGTCTTAAATATGATACTGTGGAGCAAATAGGATTAAATATGGTACAGTGGGGCAAATAGTCTTAAATATGTTAAAGAGAGACATGGGGTTTAATATTGCACTGTTGGACAAAAAAGGGTTAATCAAAGTACAGCGGGGGAAATATAGTTAAAGATGGTAAAGTGAGACAAAATGGGTTAAATATGGTACAGTGTGCCAAATAGCGTTACCTCGGAAATAGTGGGGCAAAAATGTGTAATTATGGTACAGAGGGACAAAAATGATTAAATATGGTAAAATGTGACAAAAATGGGTGACTATTGTACAGTGGGTCAAAAAGGGTTAAATATGGTACAGTGGGGAAAAAATGCTACAGTAGGACAAAAATGGTTAAATATGGTACTTTTATACAAAAAGGCGCTAAATATGGGCAAAATCATGTTTCTAGGGAGCAGGGCTGCGGAGTCCAGCAAAAACTACTCACCTCCGACTCCCGGAGTCGAATTTTAAAATCATTCGACTCCAGCTCCGACTCCGGCAGTTAAATAACATAAATTTCTGAAATTACATTTCTACTTAGACGTGAGTTCATGTTTTTGAAAATATGATATAGCTTTGTTAAAAAACAGAAAAAATTGGTACTCAATACCAGTAATTAAATAAAATTGTATTATTTATTTATTGATGCTTTACTTGTAAGCTACAACTAATATGACAATTCTTTCAACATGAAATCATGATAAAATTTTCATCAATAACTGCCTCTGTTTTAATATACCGCAATTTTTTGAAATTAGTTTCGCTTCAAGCAACCAGTTCATTCGTTAGTTATTATACACTATGTTACAGGGGGTTTTAAATTATTTTTTTTGGCAGATTTGTAAAAAATACTGCAGCCAGACTCACCTTAAACTATACCGTTGTACTCAGAATCACTAGCTGTCCGTCTGTCCATCTTAAGTTGTTCGTTAAGTACAGGTCGAAATTTTACTACGATCCTGTTAAAATTTGGCAATAAGGACTCTTTCACACCATGGATTAAACCTATTGGAATTGGTCAAAATCGGTTTAGATCGAAATTGCCCCTATATATAAATGTTTCTAGAGAAAAGTCTGTTTAGATTCAGATTTATAAGGTAATTATCTCATACTTATATTTACAATATCGGAGCTTATTCTGCTCGAACAATGTGTTGTACGGTATCGTATAGTTAGCTTTGCCCGACCTTTCCTTAATTGTTTTGTACTCGCTTAATAATATCGTATAGTCTTTGCAAAAATACTTATTTTGTTAGCTAAATATAATCAGAGCTTTCCTGAAACTGTTTTCATAAATAAATCGATAGTTTGGTTAACTTTATAGATATTTGTGGCATACTCGTACAAAAAAGGTTAAAAAAGCTTCGAATATTTTATCCTTCTTTTGTATCAAAATTGTTTTCCCAAACATTTTTGAGTGCAAAAGTTCTATCACATAAATGGTACATTTTGCACAATCCATCTCGGAGTCGGAGTCGACCATAATTTTTCGACTCCGGACTCCGACTCCGGGCAAATTTCCCAGACTCCGACTCCACAGCCCTGCTAGTTAGATAGGGCAACATCTGGAACATGAATATGAGATAAGAAGTCCTTTTTTCAAATGTTATAATTTCAGTTAAA